>AYEL01069563.1:0-27506 GCA_000484575.1 Olivierus martensii
TTTATCATATACAAAAATATTGGGCCTATCATGGTCATAGATATCTTTATCCGGGTCTCAATTCTGATTTCTGCACCTTCATTTGCAATTATTTATTCAACTGAGTGAGATCATATTTTCTTTGATCACTTAAAGCCAATCGTATTACATAAACAAAGATAAATGCAGCCAATTACTTCATTATTCAACAAGAATGCATTATTTATCAAATTTACCACCCTAGACTGGCAATTATGCATAATGTCTGGCAAATTTGATAAATTAAGTACAATTTATCATATTTATCACTATGAATAGGTGAGTATGCATAATCACCAGTAAGTGTGATAAATTTGCAATATGTGAATAAAATTTATCACTTTTACTGAAATTGTTGGTGATTATACATAATAACTGGCAATATGCATAATCACCAGATTAATCACTTTTACCATAACATATATAATAATTAATCAAAATTTTTGAATGCAATCCTGTCTATGCATGTACACACACAAGGTTGCATTCAAAAATTTTGGTTGTTGTTTAAATTCAACATAACTTGGAACACAATTTTCCATAGGCATAATATTATAAATGGAAATTATATTCTCAAACTACCAGACTCAGAATGTTGAATATTCTATTAAAAAGCAATAGTATATAGTAATTTAAAGTAGTTTAAAATGAGGAAATTGTGTATTTTATGCTTACCAAATAAGTAAAACTAAAGAAAAGAAGTGAGTAAAACTAAAGAAAAAACAATGATGAAATCCTTAAGTTATTTTCCCACGTCTGAATTTCTAGCATCAGCTGCATAATAAATCAGTCATCTACCACCTTGAAAAATTTGGTTCAATTCCAAATCTCGCATATCATTTTTCAAGACAAATCCAGACCTGACTAGACTTATTGAACAATATCCTTCAAGGTTCCAGTTGATCTCACCACAGATATTGGATAGTCTGTGGGTTCTAAAAGTGCTAATAGTATTGCTAAAAGTATCCTTTGGCAGCTTAATTGAAACTAATCGAGTTCAATTAAACAAGTTTCTAGCAAATATAAACAATTATTTTTTAATGCCAGTTTCAATCAATGGTTGACTACTATATAATGGTATCTATTCCAGATTCAACTACAAACTGCTCACATCTGTGGTAGAGTCAGCAAGACATTACAATAAATGCATCTATGTCCAGGCCAGATCCATCAAAAATTTTTCAGTAATATGGAATCTGAATTCCACATTTCCATGCATTTAGAAAGGGGATGAATGGATCAAGCTTAGCATCTAAAAATTTGAAGTATGAGACTCAAAATTAAATATGAATACTATTGGGTTGTCCAGAAAGTTTGTGTTTTTGTTTCATAAGTAAACAAGACAAAATTTTTAATTTAAAGATATCATTATTCAATAAAATAATTTCCATTTGAACTTACAACCTTTTCCCATTAAATCAGTAA
Source organism: Olivierus martensii (assembly GCA_000484575.1). Classification (NCBI taxonomy): domain Eukaryota; kingdom Metazoa; phylum Arthropoda; class Arachnida; order Scorpiones; family Buthidae; genus Olivierus; species Olivierus martensii. Next base: position 1,444 of record AYEL01069563.1, read on the forward strand.
TTTCATGATGCTATCTTTAAAAAATTTTGGCAGTTTTGACTGAAAATATGTTTTTAAATAGTTTTTAGATTTCATCAATATTTTCAAATTTTTTTCCTTTTAGAGAATTTTGTAGTGACCAAAAAAAGATAGTAATCTGATGGTGCAATATCTGGCATGTACAGAGGATGAATTAGCACTTCTCAGCCAAGCTCCTTTAACCCAACTGCTGAGTTATCATAACAGCATATAGCCTATCATTATTGAGATGGAAAATTACATCTTTTCTGTTTGCTAGCAATGGTCTTTTTTTGCAATTCGCTCTTTTAAACTGACAAGTTGAAAATACTTCTGTTGTTTTTTAGCAGTTCATAATAAATTATTCCTTTAAAATATCTTTAAACACTGAGCATAATATTTTTTAATAAAGATTTGGCTTTGGCATTGGAAATAAAGGCAGATTTCATTTAAACCACTGTCTTTTTCTCTCTATGTTATTATACAAGATCCATTTTTCATCTCTAATTACATCTCACAGTCTTACAGTCAGCTACATTCTCTTATATCTCTAGTTATTCTTTCCAAAAATAGCTTAAATTTAAGATGACCAAGCAGAGAAATGCATGATTATTTCTGCAGCTCAGCATTCATGTGCATTGTCAGCTAGCAGCAACACAACCTTTTTACCTTGATACTGTCCTGTAACTTTTGTAACAAGTTCTTGTAATATGTCTATGTTATTGTCAATTCTTTTTTGTAAATAATCTATCAATATGATACCTTTGCTGTCCCAAAATATAGACATGACTTTACAGGATGGCCTTTTCTTGGGTCATGCTGCAACCACATTTGAATTCTCCTTTCCATCATTTCACAGCCTCATATGAAACTGCCATACACAGTTGACATCTTTTAGTGGATTGTTTGTGAAGTTTTCCCTTGAGAATGAAGGAACTGTATCACAGCTCAAGACTCAAGTTTGTCCAGCATGACACCATCTATTACAGGGGTGGCCAAACTTCATGTCATTGTGAGCCACATAGGAAAATCTCAAATACTTGAGAGCCCCATTTTCTTTCTGGATCAATGAGAGCAGCATCAGTTTTTCAGATAATCTTAACAATGATTTCAAAAATTATTTATTTCATATGCATTTATTTTGTATAGAAGCATACTACTTTTTACAATAGATAAACAAATTATAGATACAGGTATCCCTCCTACAACACAGTTTTGATCTAATACAATTTGAAAATTGTGGAAACCTTCATATAACACAGTAATTCTACAACATGGTTTTTATTTAACACATTTAAAAAATTACGTTTATTCTCTTATAACACAAAATATTTTCATTAATTTTTGTAAATCCATACTAGAGACACACAAAGCACATAAAATGTAATCATTGGGAAATAGTTTACTCATAAATATACTCATAAATGCAATTTCTCTACTTTATTGTGAGAAGAACAATATGCAATCTATTTTTGATTTCTGAAATTTAGTTAGTTGAATTAATTTTGAAATTAAGTTAATTGGTGATCGAGTATTTTGTGTTCCCAACGTTCAGTTCTTGGATAAAAATAAGTATTTATTCTTCAATAGAGGAATGTGAAAGAGAAGAAAAACTTTTTATTCATAAATTTTTTTGGGTATATATTAAGGAATGATTGTTTTTTAGCAGGTTAGATTATAAATTTTGTAAAGAGAGCAGAAGATATACATTTTAAATGCATAAAAAAGTTCAGAAAGTGAAGTAAATATTGTTAAAGAAGAAACGTTCTCGTTTTAACGAATCAGTGGTAAGGAAGATATAATTATTAAATGAATGTTATATATGCTGTATACTTTTTCTTTCCTTTTGTTTTACATACCTGTATATTTTTTTTAGGGTCTTACATATATATTTTTTCTTTCTTTATGTTTTGTATTGTTGCAGGTTAGATTATAAATTTTGTAAAGAGAGCAGAAGATATACATTTTAAATGCATAAAAAAGTTCAGAAAGTGAAGTAAATATTGTTAAAGAAGAAACGTTCTCGTTTTAACGAATCAGTGGTAAGGAAGATATAATTATTAAATGAATGTTATATATGCTGTATACTTTTTCTTTCCTTTTGTTTTACATACCTGTATATTTTTTTTAGGGTCTTACATATATATTTTTTCTTTCTTTATGTTTTGTATTGTTAATATTCTTTTTCCTATGTGGAATTAAAGAAAGTTATTTGTTTTTAATTGGTTTTGGAACATAAGTCTCTTTTTTGTATTGGTTCAAAGACTCATATAACACAGTTTCACACAATATGGTGTTTTTTAGGAATCTATCTACCATGTTATAGAAGGGATATCTATATATTATTTTTTTAGCTTAAATAGATATTTGCTTCATATTAACTATTGATTTTCATGATATGGAGCCATATTGAAGTACCAAAGAACAGCAAATGGCTTGCAAGCTGCAATTTGGCCACCCATCTATTATCATGTTTCTAACTCTGGTTAAACAGGACCTGTTAAAACAATCAAAGGCATGTTTATTAGTAAGACAATAACCTATCATTGTTTGCAATTACAGATCTATAGCATACATACAACATGGTGATGATAAGAACTTTTCAGTCTCCATTGTACAAAACAGTCTTACTTCAAAAATCATAATTTGATTTTTTACATGCAAATCATAATTACAAAGTTGGAACTAATGCTTTTACATTTATAGATTCAGGAATTTTTAATAAATTTTCTATTACAGATTACCACAATACAAAATGTAAAAGTATGTGCTTAAATTATATGAAATTTTTTGTTATTCTTGCTTTCAATATTGTATCAAAAAACTCTGCACTTCATACTATAATTCATTTTACTAATTTCATGCTCATTTTATTCCTTTTTTTTGTCCATATCTGTTTCATCAAAGAAAATGTTCTCTCCATATAGGCAATATTGATGGATATAGATATTACTGTCTGAATTAGTTGATATAGGTTGTAAAGAATAAAACTATTCAAAACATGAATTCATTTTTCAAAAATATGTTTGTCATACAATATGGGATTATAAAAATATTGCATGTAACTTGTAATTTTTTTAAAATATCAAAAAAATTATTTAAATCAAATACAAAATTCCAAAACTAAACATCTGACAATCCTATTTATATTTATTATAAAGCTATTTAATCAATTTGTATATCAAATACATTTTTATTAATAAATTTAGATTTTATTCAGAAATAAATTTATCATAATTTTAAAATTTCCAATTACAAAAATAAGATTCTTTCTTATCTGTTACCCAATAAAATCTTTTATATATATGAACAAAAAAATGACAAAACAAAAATATGCCATTTATAAGTTATTGGTATAGGTAGTTCTAAACTTATAACCACTCATATTTATAACAGTGATATAATCAACAAATTCTATGATTGACTAATGCAATTCCAAAGGTTTTGAGTCCCTGACTCAAGGATGTGATACAAGATGTGATCAAAAAATACGGGGACTATCATTATACAAACTTTATTTTTAAACAATACTTTATTTAAATAGGATCTCCTTCAAAATATGCCCCTTCTGCACATATGCAACGTACAAACCGATTTTTCCAGTCCTTGAAGGCAGCCACATAAGCTTCTGGCGGAAGTGAGTTGAGTGCCGTCTGCGAATTCACTTTAATTTCTTCTACAGTATCAAAACGTCTTCAATACTTTATGCGTGGAAAAGAAAGAAGTTAGCCGGTGAAAGATCGGGTGAATAAGGGGGTTGTGGAATGACTGGAAGGGTATTTCGGGCGTTAGAAAAGATAGAAATGAAGATTTTAACAGTTTTTATGATCTTCATAGCAAACTTTTTAAGTAAGTTGATAGTTACTAAAATTATAATCTAAATTTTTCTTAATTTTGCTCGATTCTTTCAACAAATTTTGTTAAAATTAATTATTATTATGATTATTTTTCATTTAAATCAGATATGATGCAAGTGTTTAGTGTAAAAGACCGTTTCTTGATAATTAATGGAAGTTATGAGCTATGCGTATACGAAGAGAATCTAGGTGAAGATTGTGAAAACTTATGCAAACAGCAAAAAGCTACAGATGGTTTTTGTAGACAACCTCATTGCTTTTGCACAGATATGCCTGACAATTATGCAACTAGACCCGATACTGTAGACCCGATAATGTAATAAAAAAATATAATAATTTTCGATTATTGTAAAAATTTAATAATTGTTAAGTAAAATTGTTTTCCTTTAAAACTTACGTTATTGGCTTTTGATTTCAAAAAATCTCATAAACAAATACTAAAAAGTCTCATCGTTTATAACAATAGAAATCAAAACTTAATCACTTTTATTTTAATTATAATCATATAGCCTATATTAATAATCAAACGTGGCTGGCTAAATGGATGTTCCTTTTTCAGTCGAACCACTGTACCGATTTCTATAAGTATAGTATCGTTAGAAAGGTCTAACTTTTGGATATCTGTGACAGCCAAAATTATTTGTTTTTATTAATAATTTACAAATTAAAGAATAAAAATTAAATTTTCTTAGCATTTTTTGTTCTTGGGTAAGGACTCGTGGAACAAATTTTGAGGCTACTCTGCTGTAGCCCAGTTCACTCATAATCGCTTGAACTGAGCCATATGATATCTTCACCTATTCCGACAACTCTCTCAAAATCATTCGATGATTTTCGTCTAACAACTCGATAATTTTCCGCTTTGATTCATCTGTAGTGGATGTCAACGGTCTTCCATGCCGGGGGTCATCCTCTAATGATGTTCTGCCTTCCTTAAAATGCTTATACCACTCAAACACCTTTGATTGAGACATGGCAGAGTCTCCAAATGCCTGTTGCACCATAGACAGTGTTTCAGTTCCAGTTTTTCCAAGTTTAGTGCAAAATTTTATGCATATCTGTTGCTCTTTGAGCGCATCCATATTTCAAAATCGCAAACAGTGCAAATCGAAACAACATACTACCACTAATAAATTTTTAACACCTAAACGAAACATTTCGCAATTTGCCATATTTATAGCTGAGTCATGCAGGATGAGTCACCAAACAGCTGAAACGTTTGCAATGCATTGCCTGCCCTCTATCAGATAAGTCCTCGTATTTTTTGATCACACCTTGTATATGGAAAGCATGTTATTTGTTTCTGTTTCTTGTAGGTTTGTGTTCTTTATATTTATTAAGATAATGTATAATGTCCAAGTAAACATTAGTAATGAGAAATTCATAAATTTTGGGCATTTATGAATCACAATAGTAGAATTTGAAACTGAACACTATCGTAAGTCAAGGACTACCTATATATTAAGATTTCCAAAATGTTTTATTAATTATATATTCTTGATTTCATTTCCATTGATAATTCAAATTTCCTGTGTAACAAATAAAATAGAATCTTGTCTTTTAAATGAAAATTTTTACCTGTAAGGTCCAATAGGTTTAGGAGCCAAAGGAGTATTAATAATTTCTCTAACAATAGTAGCCATTACAGATCTAATCATTCTGAAAAAAATATTTATAATCCTGATCAATTATCAGATTAAATTTTGTAGCTGATCTGTTGATCAATATTGTACATGTTGTAATATTAAAAAATATAATTTATTTGAATCATGCTCATGTGAATAGTCTATAAAGATGTATCTGATGGACTTCGTAAACTGCTGCAGTTAATGGACACAAGAAGAGACTAATATACTTGTAGAGATTAAGAAAATAACTTTATTATTGGTTCTGTACAGGTTTTTCCAAACACCTTGTGGAAATATGCAATTTGGTTATAAACCCTTGTCAGTTTCCTGTGAGCTTGGTTGTTTGGATTCCATTGATTGTATTTATATGAAATGAGATTCATATTTATATTTTGCAAAAAGTCTTATATGAGATTTTTTGGGTAGTTGGTGGGTATTGAGACATGAAGAGATCATAATAGAGGACAGATTAAGTGACTTATCTTTATTACAGAACTGATAATAAAGTTGTTTTCCTAATCTCTGCAGATGTATTCATCTCTTCTTGTTAACCATCAGCAGTTTATAAAATCCATCAGAAATATCTTTACAGACTATTCATGTGAACAAATGACTACAAATTCAAGCTATTGCTATAGCTTAAACTTAAAAAATTTAGTTCCTAGATTATTGCTGTTTATTAATATTATTAATTTTAGGATTAATATTATTAATTTTAATTTTGCATTACAAGGGTTACCTATACAGATTTTGCATTACCTCAACCTATATAAGATTTATGTTCCTGGAGGCATCATAAGAATCAAATTTATGTAATTATTGTAATAAAATTATATACTATATACAGATAGTTCTCAACTTTATGAGTTAATTTGTTTTTAGAGTGAACTCATAAAAACAAGAATTTGTAAACTAAGAATCAAAAGGCATGGGGCCTATTTTATTGATGCATTATGCATAGACATAATGATGAAAATCAGGGTTCTGTTTTCAGCAATGCAATTTGACCACAATAAAATTAATTAAAGGACAAAATAAATAATTTATGATTAAACAATGATTTATTTTATATTTAACTGGAAGTACTCCAGATCTGTTTTCTGTTTTTTACAGATTTTTGTATCACTGTAATTTTTAGTGCATGCAGGTAATAGCTAATTTTTAAACATAATTTATTTTCTAATTTACAATTCAAATTTTTACAATGACTATATTAAAATATATTTAAAAACTAAATTCTTAAAATACTATATGTTTGCAAAAATTTATATTTATGAAATTATAAAAAACTTAATTCACAAACTGTAAAATGCATTTTGGTCTTTTTGACCCTCTTCAGTTACAGTATAATGTGAAACTTTATTCAAATCTATCACTTTAAATAATTTTGAAACAATTTTTACTTGTAATTCATCAATTATTGTTGTAGCTGCCATTCCTTCATAAGAAAATAAACATTATTTACTTTATTATATTAAATTTTACTATTTACATTTAAATTACAATTACCTCTACAATTTCTGATATTTTTTTAAATATTTTTTTGTAAATATCCACTCTCATGGAAATTTCTAATGTTTTCCAATGAATCAATGAATATTCTTTGTTTCTGAGCACAAATGATTTACTTCTACTATTTCCCTTTGTAATAATGTGAATCCATGTTTTAAACATCATAATTTAGAATTTACCAATTTCCATTATTTTTTCATGAGGTAGACTAATATCTTCTGATTAAAATAAAATTCAAACGTCAGAAAGTATATGTCTCAACAATCTTAATTTGCACCTTTCAAATGATTATATCGGAACACATTTTTTGGCTCCCATGCAAACTTCTGCTTTTTAAAAAAAAAAAAAAAAAAAACAGAAATTTTAGAGGAATAGCAGCTACAACAATAATTGATGAATTACAAGTAAAAATTGTTTCAAAATTATTTAAAGTGACAGATTTGAATAAAGTTTCACATTATACTGTAACTGAAGAGGGTCAAAAAGACCGAAATGCATTTTACAGTTTGTGAATTAAGTTTTTTATAATTTCATAAATATAAATTTTTGTAAACATATGGTATTTTAAGAATTTAGTTTTTAAATATATTTTAATATAGTCATTGTAAAAATTTGAATTGTAAATTAGAAAATAAATTATGTTTAAAAATTAGCTATTACTTGCATGCACTAAAAATTAGTGATACAAAAATCTGTAAAAAACAGAAAACAGATCTGGAATACTTCCAGTTAAATATAAATGTAAATATCACTTCTATTTTTTAAATTATTAATTAATGATTTATTTATCTAAAGAAATGAAAACATAGCATTTAAAATCAAGCAAATTATAATAATAATGAAATTGTCATATAAATGTTAAAGAATTTTTATTCTTCATTATTATTGACAGATAAATAGACGAGTTTTAATATAGATGAACTACCGAACTATAGCAAAATCTAAGAATAAATTATTTATATAATATGCCAATAAAACTAGAAAGTTTGATTCTTGGCTGCCATTTTGATTTTTCTGATTCTATAACTATAATGAATCTACATACCCAATTGTATTGTACATGGGATATGGCTTTATGTACCATACAATGCATGGCTATGTACATGGTTTGAAATGGCTTTTTATGAATGTTTAGCATTTATTTATTGCAATTAACATTCTTATTTGTGGTTATTCATATTTGAGAAAAAATTTGCACAGCTGGGAACTCATAAACCAAGAATATTAATTTTACTATAATAATTATGTAAATTTAATCTAAAATGAAAAAGATATACATGCTTATAATAACTATTGTAATACAACAAACATTTACAGTCCTGTATACTGTATGTATATTTTGATGGGTTATTAATTGCAGAATTAATGCACAACAACAAGCTTATTCATCAAACTAAAAAGATATTTCATTATTAAGTCCTTTTTTGATATTAAGCTTATACATTGTAGTTTACTGATGATAGGTTAATATCCAAAAGTGCTTAATAATAATAAAATTTTTGGTTTGATAAATAAGCTTGTTATGCATTAATTTTATTTCCAAAACTATGACTTTGTTTACTATGTATTAAATGCAATGACACATATGATAAAATTACTAATAATAGTTCATTACCAAATAATGTATATAATCTTCCATTTACAGAATGACTATATATATGTAAAAAGATAAGTTCTAATTTAAAGTGGAAAAATAATTTATTAAAGTTTACTGGAAAAGTACTTTTGACTTCACAAAGTCGAAAGTACTTCTTCAGTAAACTTTAATGAATTATCTTTCCACTTTGAATTAGAGCTTATCTTTTTACATATATAGTAGTTCATTATCAATAGCAACATTATCAAATGTTATTAACTCAGTTACAGCAATGCTGTAACAACATTGCAAAACTATGGTATAAAATTACAGCCTTACACAATATTAAATTATAATGATTCAAAATATATTTTGGATTCAGAATTTTTTATTTACTTAAAAGTTATATTTATGTAAAGATTTAATAAATAATTTTTAAAGCATAATTTAGTTTTTTGTGCCATTCAATTATGCACAAAAAAATGTTTTAAGAATTACACTTTATTTAATGTATATTTTTCCAAAAATTCTGTAATTTATGTACTCCTTTCTGAATTTTAAAACTACCTTTACATGATTCTTTTTGAATGTAAATATCTTGGATAAATCATTCACAATGTATGTGACATATATATATGTACTGTATATTGGATGAAGCAATTTTTCTTTAAATGTTTCATAAAAAGTGAATTTTAATATGGCATCAAGTAAATTAATTTATATTTCTAAGAATTTAGTTAACGAATACAAGATTTAAAAAGTTGATGAATAGATGGATTGTGTAATTTAGAATCAAAATCTTTATTAAAACGGAATAGAAAAAACTTTTTAATTATTTTTAAATATTAGAATTAAAATTTTGAAAAATTTTTCTGGAATAGATATCAGAATTAAAATTTTGAAGAATTTCTGGAATAGCATCATTATTTCAAAAACAAATGCAGAGATTTATTTCAAACAACATGTAGAGAGTAACTTTTCCAGTCAAACTGACAAAATTATTGTTTTGCTACTACACCAATAGCAAGAAATACACGATTCCTTTCACTCTGAACGAATTACGCAAAACTGATGAAGTTAGAACTCTCTCAATTTTTGATCTTTATCCAAAATCTAGATAATCATTTTCGTTAAATTAATTAATTAAAATTAAATTTGTATGATTTTCTTATTCCTTTGGATATCCATATTTACATTCAAAGTGAACAACATGAACTGCCATTAATTTTAACTACAGCTTTTTTAAAATTACAAATTCTATTATCCGGTAAACTATACACTCTGACCAATAAAATGCCAACACTACTGAATATGATTAATTCTCAAATATTCTGTGGCTTATTGGTGTTTTGCGAAAATTCGTCCAATACATACGATTTTGTTTTACGTATTCTGCCAAAATTTAATATTAATTTTAATTACGTATTCTGCCGTTTTTTTATATTAAAAACGTGACGCAACTTCGAAACAGTGAAAACCATTGTCATAAACAATACAATTAAAATTTAGTTGTCAGATTTTATAATTACTAATATTAAAAAAATATCTATATTAAAATTTGAAAATAAAAATTATTAGTTACAAGTTCAACTTATCAAAGTAGTTGCTAATAGTTCCACTTATTCGTTGCACTTATCTCAAAACAATTTTTGATAAGGATATTAATCTATTAATTAACGAAACTTAGACATGGATATTTATTTTGTTTGTAAAACATAAATCATCTTTTTATTCTTAAATAAAAATACAATTTATTTCTAAATACATTTTCACCTTACTTAAAATATTTTATAAGCAAGTTATAATTGACAGTGAAAAATCGCCATTCGCTACTAAATGACTTAAAATTTTTCATAAAATGACTTGAATTATTTTAATTATATCAAAAGTACATTTCTAATCCAAACACTCCTGATTGCTGATTCCATCAAGGTTGTAAACAGCCCGTGGAAAGCACTGGAGTGTCCCGTAGCGTAGTACCAGCCAAGTGGAAGGAGCCGTTAAATCATACAAGAGCTGCTTTTCAATGAAATGATATTAGTTTTCATTTAATTTAGCACATTGTAAATCATGTAAGTTGGGACCATGTTTTACAGTTCCGATAATAAAAATGATAAGATTTTTCTGTGTGGTTTTAACCCGCTTTGCTCTCGGTGAGTACTAAGTGGCGGGGTATTACAGTGTCTTCTATGGGTCACTCACACACATAGAGTGATGACCAGTGGCGGCTCGTGGATGATTTTTGTGGGAGGGCTGAAAAAAATTATAATAAAATTACTGCATTTAACTGCATAGTTGTAATCAGATATCAGGTTGAGGGAACAAGAACATAATCTATAAGATTGTAGATCGCCGAATGAATTTGTAATCAATCTGTTGTTTTTCTAACTTTGGTTTTCTAAAATAGAGAAATAAATATTTTATTCCAATATATTTATTTTAGTTGTTGAATTAAAATAATTAAAAGTGATAATTAAATTTTTAAATACACAAATAAAGTTCTTAGGGCTGGAGAGTGGGTCCTCCGAAGTGAGTGACTGCATTTAACTGCATAGTTGTAATTTGCATAATCAGATATCAGGTTGAGGGAACAAGAACATAATCTATAAGATTGTAGATCGCCGAATAACTTAGTTCAGAAAAGTAGCTGACATAGTAAAAAAAAGGTTGAACATCACTGTCATAGAATATAAAACAAAATATGAATTTATTCAGTGCAGATTTAAACGTAAAGCAAAAAAAAAAAAATATGTTGTAAAAAGTTTTAAACTAACTCCTTTCAAATATATATTGGGGAATTCAATAAATCAGCAGCATTAACCTTTTAATAATTCAGTTTTAAATTAAATATTTGTTTGTAGGAAGTAAAAGATTCGTTACTTCATCATGGAGACTATAATATATTTATTGTTGATTGGAGAAATGGTTCAAAAATTCCTTACAGCCAAGCAGTAGCAAATGCCAGAGTGGTTGGAGGAGAAATTGCCAGATTCATATCACATATTCGTGTAAGTTCATATTTTATTTTTTTTCTTTGAATTATAATAAAAAACTTTTAAATACAATACTTTAATCTTTTGTAGAATAATTGGGGCGAAAAATTTATGAATAAATTACACGTAATTGGAGCTAGTTTAGGTGCCCATGTGGCTTCTTATGCTGGCAAAAGAATAGGAAACATCCCACGATTAACTGGTAAATTTTTAATTAAGTTTATTAGAATCGTAATCATTTATGATAGTGATCTATAAATTTTTATGACAACTTGTCTAAATCATTTTAAAATTTATGCGATAAGAAACTGTTTTCATGAAACAGTAAAGAAGACAAAAATAAGTTTTGATTATATTTTTTATCTACTTTTAGATCTATTATTATATTAAATCTGTGCTGTTCTACTTTTACTATCATAATATTGGAAATGTGGTTCACATCATGCATAAATTAGAATATAATCGATGCATAATTTAATACGCGAAAATGTGTTACTTTTTGTTTAAATATTAAATTGTTTTTGGATTCTCTTTTAAGGATTAGATCCCGCTGCTCCTTATTTTCAAAACATGCCGGCTGCAGTAAGACTTGATAAAAGTGATGCACAGTTTGTCGATGTGATACATACGCATAGTAGCGCTCTAGGTAAGCATTTATTGATAATTTCATTGCTTATGATCACTCGAATGGTGGCTTTTGGTTATTCGCATCTGATTGATAGTCTAATGAACATAATTATTATTATTATAGGACCCGGAATATCTAATTCTATCGGGCACGTCGATTTTTATCCCAATAATGGGCTTGATCAGCCCGGATGCCGTATATCAACTTCAAATGTACTTAAAAGTAAAACAATTGAAGAAGGTTGGTGAATTTTTTCTTTAAAATTCAGTCAAAACATTTTTACATGATTATTTTCTCTCTAAGTTTTTGATCATTTGAGCTGTTCGCATCAAAGAGCTACACTATACTTCGCTGCTAGTTACAATCAAAGTGAGTGCAGATTTATTGGCTACACCTGTAAAGACTGGAATACTTTCTTGAAAGGAAAATGTTCATCTTGTGGAATCAATGGTTCGAGATGTGCTCTTATGGGTGTTTACAGCGACTCCTACCGCCATTTATTTTCCGGGAACGAAACGAAGAAATTTTATATGAAAACTAGTACAGATCCGCCTTACTGCTGTAAGTTTTGCATTTATTTGTTTGTTTAATTAATGTAATAAAAATTAAAATTCAATTCTTGTTGCAGTATTCCATTATCAAGTAAGAATTAACATTAACGACATCCGTGGAGCTTCCGCACAGTCAGGGAAACTATTTTTGACTCTAATTCAAAATTCTGTTCACTTAGCGACACCACTCAGCAAAAAGTAAAAACTTTTCCTCACCTTTCATTATTTATAGTGCTGCCATCTGTTGATTAAATCGGTGTTGGTTATATTATATTTATGAGATAAAAATATTTTATTACCTTCAAGAAATTTTAGGACTGAGCGTATTAAATTATTTCTTATTGTTGTTATTAAATTATAATGCATAAACAATTTAAATAATCAATACAATAAATAATTATCGCTTGAAAATATTGCAGTGCCATCTATGAACCATGAATGTTATTAATTCTTTAAAAATTAATTATTTCAGAGAAGAAAATTTTAAACCTGGCAAAGTTTATACTTATTTATTAACGGTTAAGAAGCAAATCGAAAAAGTCGAAAAAGTATTTTTACTTTGGACTCGTCTTTCTATATTTCACACTCATCGTTTATATATAGATACCATCGAAATTGTTCCAATGAACGGATTAGATGATAGGTAAAAATTAATATAATGATAATAATTATATTTTAAGTTTAAAAATGACAAAAAGTTATTAATTTTTAATTATATATGCATTACTTTTTATAGGAATCGAGAAAATAGTAAAATTACTCTCTGCAAAATTAATAACAGTGGACCTTTAACACCAGGAAAAGAAAAACTATTTATACCTATATGTAATTAATTTAATGTTATATTTGTATAAAAACTATTTAAGTAATAAAAAACAAATTTTAAAAAATTTATGAATGAATTTCGACAAAAAATAGACTCCATTAGGAGCGTATTTTTACGTCATCACTGTCATGTGACCTATTCCTTAGTTCCGCTACTATCGCTGAATGGAAAAAAGGAATAAAGATTTTAAAATAACAATAAAAAATAATGGTGCTTACAAAACTTATAACTAATATCTTTTCTTTCAATAAAAATACTTGTTCTACCCTAAATTCTTATAAAATGTAAAATTTTATTCATAAAAAAATGTGTTACACGCACTACAAATTGTAACATTTATCTAACAAAGTATAACAAGTTATAAAACCTTTTGTTCCAACAAGTGTTAAGTGTGAAGCTAATATATTTGGCTCCACTACATTAGACAAGATAAGCCAATTTTCTTTACAGTTATTTGGCAGTTTATTATTATTATATTATAACTTTATGGCTTATTATGATTTTGTTTCTTAATTCCAGTAACCTATGCATGAATTTTTTAAAAGCCATATAAATTACGTTATTTACATTCCTATACACAAACCTGACTATTTATATTAACGAAATATTACATAAAATTTAGCAAAGCCCACCGCTGAATACAGTTCGGATGTTTTCGGGATCTAAAGGTTCATCTTTCGCGCAGAAAACTTCTCTGTTAGAAATAGAAAATATGGTTTATTTTAAACTATTTTCATAGACGGTATTATAAAAAAATAACTTTTTTTGTTACCTGTAACTGGTTTCTAAATTAGTAATTCTAAAACTGTGAATATAAATTTGAGGATAATCTGGTTTGTAAACATCTTGCTTGTATTGTCTTTCGATTGCTAGCGGATGCCACAACACGTCGACCCTTAACATCCTACCCAAATTTGGAGAGCCGATAACGAACTCGATCGTTCTTCCAGGTCCGAAGAGTACTACTCTAAGATTGTGTTAAAAATTAAGCTATTATTTAATCAAGTTGATTACTTAATTAATTTTAACGATGTATGTCTTACTCTTGAGTAGCCTGCAACAATGCGGTTCGTCCTTTAGTGCCGGATATTCGGACGAATAAACTTCCGGTTTCGTTGCCTTGCCTCACAGCATCGTCCGTGCCGGATAATAGGACACTCACGTGATAATGATAACCTTAAACAGAGATAAGAAAGAGTCGGAAATGTCTGTAAAAATCAATTTTTGTATTGAGCATGACTACTTACGGCAATACGGTTCCCTGAGTCCAGTTTCCAGGTACATTTTCACCGGATCTGCTCTGGAATATCTTCTCCAGTCGTCGGCCCTGTAACCCAAAGAAGCACACTTCGACATATCAGTGCCACATCCCTCCGAGCAACGTCCGGACGTAAAATTAAAGTAGCTGTCGCACACGAATCCATTAAAAGGACAATCTGAATTAATGGACTCGCTGAAGAGTTCTATAGATCTTGCGTAATTGCATTTTCCGTACATATTTATGTCTATTAAAAAAAAAGCAAATTATAGATTATACAATGTAAATAATTAAACGGATGCCGTGATTCTAAAAATAATATACAATTACTCGAATCTATGAGTAATTATGAAAGTTTTATTGTTACAATGACCACTTAAAAACTAAAATTATTTTCGTTTCCTGTCTTGCATACTGAATAGACGGTACTCGAATCTATGAGTAATTATGAAAGTTTTATTATTACAATGACCACTTAAAAACTAAAATTATTTTCGTTTCCTGTCTTGCATACTGAATAGAAAATTTTGGTCTATACGTAATATCCTGTCTTCATAATCGGTATCTTTATCTATTATAAGTGAAATAGGTCGTTGGAATAACGGAAATGTCCTGCTGAACATTACACATCATACAATACATAAATAAATAATATAAGATCACTTTAACATATTTTCAGCATCCTCCCATGTGGTCTAGTGGTTAGGATATCTGGCTTTCACCCAGAAGGCCCGGGTTCGATTCCCGGCATGGGAATGACTTTTTTTTTTTTATTTCGTCAATTTTTCTTCTAAATCTAATTTTTTTTTTTTTTTTTTTTTTTTTTTTTTTTTTATTCGTCAATTTTTCTCTAAATCTAATATTTTTCAACTAAAACTTTTTCGAAATTTTATATTTTTTAATATTTTTGTATACTTACTGACATAACCATTGGGAGATAAAGTGCATCCAGGATTTCTCCATCCTGTTGTCGGATAAAAATCGACGTGTCCGCTCGCTTGTTGTATGACAGGCACTTAAAATGACAATTTGTAAGTATAATTGAAAGAAATAAAATTTTAAAATATTTAAATATATAATTATACCTGTAGTAGTAGCACTTCCAGCTGTGTGTATCACATCCACAAATTGAGCATCGGTAGGATCGAGTCTGACTCTATAATCTGTATCTTCGAAGTAAGGTCCTGCAGGGTCAAGTCCTATAAAATAAATTATTATATGAATTAAAAAAATTAAAAAATTTTATGTATTCGTACCTGGCGCCATCTGTTGCCGGAAAATTTATTTAAAAAGTTTTTCTTTTTTTTAATTAATTAAAATTGAAGGAAACTTAGTTTATTTTTAATGAAAAGGCAGGAAATGTAATTTATAATTATAATTGAGAAATTTAACTTAAGCGGAAACGATATTGCTCAACATGAGAAAAATTCCCAAGGTTGGCTCTAAATAAAGAAATGCAAAATAATTATAATAATATATTATAAAATTAATTTATTCTAAATATACGTTAAATAAATAATAATAATAAAAAATACCTGTGATTCTTCCTATACGTGGTAACTGTTCGCCTACATATCCAGCTACATGTGCACCTAGTTCGTGCCCTATAAGGTGCACATCAGAAGGAGAAACTCTGTATCTTCTCTACAGTTGAATAATAAATTGTATAAATGTTTAAAGGTGTAAAATAAACTTTTAAATAAATTATAAACTGTGTTTTACCTGCATATAATCGATAAAATCGGATATAACGACCCCAACTGCTCTGGCATTAGCAGTTGCTTGTGTATAAGGTGGTCCTGCTCCGACTCTCCAATCGACAGATATAACATTGCTGTCTTCAGCAGTTAACAGTTCTCGAATTAAATCCTAAAATGGTTTAATTTATTTAATAATTTGAATATCAAGAGGTAAACAGTAAATCTTCATCCAGAGATTTAAAGATTTTTAAGAATAAAGATATTTTTATTATTAAAAAAATTACCTTAATCCAGATTTGAAACCCATCTTCCGAATAACCGTGTATGATAATCTTAACGGATTTTCCTTCTTCGAAATTCGATATTACGAAACTATTATTGTTTCCAGCCCTCAATTTCTGATATATATCAGGATTTTTTCTGGTCATTAATAAAAACTGCACGTCCAAAACATCGGGATGCAGTGGAAACAGACTTATAGGACGACGGAGATTGAAAAAGGGATCTCCTATAGAAAAGCATCCCCATTTATCGTAACATCGAGTAAGAAGACTGTCCTTTTCTATAAAGAAAAATATATGTATATATTTGTATAAATTAAAATTGCTTTTTTTTAAATAATAAATTACCATCTTCTGTTGGATTTCTTCCATCTGTCAGATGATAATTTCGTTCTCTTTCAATAGCATACGCCGCCTCCTTAACAATGAACAGACACATCAGATATCTTAGCATGTTGCTACTGCCGTAACGTCTAGATAACCAGCCAAATATCAAAACAATAGAATAGTGTCTTAAACGAAACGTTAACTTTTCATAAAGTATATATTGCGCATGTACGAAAGCGAAAGTGGAAAGTCTCAAGAAGGTCAACTTGCTTTATGGCACGATGCAACATACCTTCGGGGCCTTTTTAAAATTATCTTTTTGAGTTATTTGATTTTACGATTTAATAACGTTATCTGTCAGAGATTACGAAATCATATTTCTCAATTTTTTTATTTTAATCCAGTATTTCATATACAGTAATAACATATAATCATTCGATTATTCAACTTTAAATTAATTTTAGAAGATTTTATCTATAATAAATAATTTTTATAATATAAAAATTGCATCAATTCAATGTATGTTTTCTATGCGCTTAATATTTAACGAAGTTTGTTAAAAAGATAATTTAGACAAGTGTAAAGAGGACACAAAATAATAGTATTATTTTCTTTATGTTTTTTAATTAGGTGAAGGAAATCAGTGCGCTGTTTAATAATTCCAATTTTCCTTATTAAATTACGTATGCATATTTTAAATAATAATTTTTCTATGCTATAATTTTTTTCCAAAAAATTTCGTAGAAAAGATAAAATTTTTACAATTTTTATATATTACTGTATAATTGTAGCTATACTATATATAAATTTTACAATATTTATATAGTATAGTTTAACTCTATTGTTCATCATTCATTTTGAGTTCTTAAATCAGCTACTTGTACTAAATTTTATTCTTTTGTTACAACATGGTTACAAATAATTGTTATTGAGTAACAGTTTGTCAACAATTTTCGTTAATCGAATGCTGTATAGTATGCTGGACCGGATTTATGCATATTGTGATCCCATACATATAGATTGTAACATTTAAGAGATCCTTAATTTTTTTTACGCTCTACTAAAAATGACATCATACGTTTGATGTCTTTTGTTTAATGAAGGGTAAAAAAATGAAACCTAAGTTGCAGTTTGTCTAATTTATACGTTAAATCGGCACTGATACTGTATATTTATACAGTACAGTATATATATTGTGGACTTAAAAATATATTATAAATATAATAATGAAGGATTTCGAATTTTTCTGCAATTTTATGGCGTAATATGTAGTTTATTCTCTGTAGAAAATGGCGGGAAAATTTATCTATAGGGAAAATTTTTGGTAAGAGTGAAAATATATAACGAAGGACGTATTTCAAGGTTAAACGAAATGGTATATTTTTATTATATATACCGCTTATGCATGTTATGTATGATTCAAGGTCTTGTTTCAGTTAGGATTATTAGTTATGCTTTATAGGGATTTTATGAAAATAGTTATGAAAGCGTAATGATAGTATTACAGCATATTGTTTAATCGAAAATAATTGTACACTATTATGCATATTATCTTATGAGAATTATTTAATTAAAATTTATTAAAATAGATTAATAGTTTTAATGTGCATTAATTAGTAATCGATATTCATAGCTCGATTATAAAGCTATAAATCGGTTGCAATCGATATTTATAGCAAATTTAATTTATAATTGCTTATGTTTCAATCAAGGTTTTGATTAATCTATTATAAACTTAGATCAAAAAATCTAATAGTTGCTTGGAGGTGTTATTAGCAGTCAATTAATTCACCATTATGGTAAATCGATTAGTTACAAAACTAATGTATTTTATTAAAATGAAAAGGTGATCGTTTGCTTTTCACATAACTCATTAAAGATATTTCATTATATTTTTCTCTCTGGTAAATAATAATAATTATTATTATTATAAGAGGAAAAAATTCTATTGTTTTAAGCATCATTAATTTTATGTCAATAGAGTTACAGATAATCTGTTGATTTATAATGCAAATACCTTTCGATCTCTGTCCTTGAATAATCCATTTTCTACGAATCGTACTACAAGGATTTAACGAGTGACTTTCACTATCGAAAAGCAATTCGTGACCAGAATTTTCTTGATATGTCCTTGTTATCTTATTTCATTGTGTTTGCTTGATTTATATCTTCTGTTTGCTTTCTTTCCAGCGCAATTATAACAAACTATCGATTAACCGATTTCTATCCACAATAGCGCACTAAAAATTAGATCACCAAGTTTTCGAACAGTTATACGAATTTTGGAGAGTTATCCATGTTAGATTATGAATCAAAATGCTGTTAAATATGGAAATTTCAGAAAATATTCGGTCGGTAAAAAAACCGTTCTATATTCTAATAAATGAATTTATATGTGTAGTCTATACAAGTAGCTATAAATTTTAGACAAAAAACTAAATTATAAACGACAGTTCTTTAAAAGTATATATGAAAACAATACCATAAAAACTCAGTTTTTCTGAGAAATGATTTTATTCATAATCTTACAATTGTTCATTTTTCTCATAGTGTAAAATGGGCGGTAACATATTGACGTTTCCTCTATTAATAGACTGTTTCCTTAAGCATAACAATAATAAAACTATCCATATAGCTATATGGTGTGACGGATTCTTGAAAGAATTGCTTGATCCACCCAGTTGTGGAATGGTAAATTACGCAATTATTATTAATGCTGTCCTCGACCTCTTCTTCTACTTAGTTTCTTATATCATGATTTACTTTTATGCTTATTGGCTTTATTCCAGCTTGTGAATTGTTGATCCTAACTAAATTATTATTATTATTATCCTCTTATTTATAATATATTTGTTATCTCCTTATTATTCAATTTGACAACTTTCCTCTAAAATTAAAACGCGAAAGATTTTTTTAGAAGTACGATTTATATTTTTTACAAAGGAATACTATACATCTTTGAAATTTAATTATAAAAAGTAATAATTGTTATTGTAGGGAATTTTTTTTTTTATATAATTAACTGTTTGATTTTAGGCTACACTTAAAAAATTCCCCGAATAATTAATACGAATAATAGTAAAATATTAAAGTTAACCTTGAAATAATGTAAAGAATTCTATACAGAAGTTGGTAGTTTATTAAAATAGATAAAAAATTTCTAAATTTTCCTGTTTAACTTCTAATTTATATTCTAGTATAATCAATAAAAAAAAAATTACATTTCTACTCTGTTTGCCAATATCATTCATGCATAACGCAAATTTATACTAACATCAAACCTTTCCACAGAATCCTTGAACTTGATACGCAATTTGACTTCGATAGGATTTTTTTTGACAAGTTTTATAAAATATTTATTGAATTATATTTAAGTTTACAATAAATTTAACTTCATAAAGTGATTTTTTTTATAAACATTAGCGATCCGTAAGTAATCTTCTAAAGAACGAACAAAATTTTAAAATAAATTTTGTTCAGCTGAAATGGAAGAAAAAATAAAAAATAAATTGCTAAACATTGACTAAAGATACCAATCTTATAATAAGAATATTTATTTGGCTATTGATAAATTTATTCCAGAATTAAATTTTTACTATTGATCTAAATTATTTAAAATTCTATGTAAATTATGATCTTTAGACCAATATATTTTGCTATGGGAAATTTATTTTACAAGAATTTTGGAAATATTTTATCGTATTCTGTAAGTTTAAACTACTAAATTTTTCTGGTTTTATGAATCTATAGTGGCCCTATATGAAAATTAATTCCATTAACATGTTTTAAAAAATTATTAAAAATGCAGTACAGTATGTTAAGGTCATTTACATACAGTATAAAAAAATTTTCAAATTAAATTTTCGTTCAATATCCCTTTTATCAATTAATTTGTTAAACATTCATCAAATGATTTATTATTATTAACCAAAACAGGAATGTATTCTTGTACAATGTTTGTCTTAATTTCAGTCTGTCTGGAGTAGATTATTGACAAGATTATCTAGTTAGAATTTAATGAAATAATATTGATTATTGGTCAACGCTTCAACTGTAGTTTGCTGGTTCAATGTTGATTATAGTTCACTAAATTTGGATCAGATACAGGTTTTATTCCGTTCTCTTAGGAAAAAATTCAATGAATCGTTATTAACCTGTTCAGAATTCATAAGAGTAGACACTTTTAAAATACTGTGCGCTGATTTAGTTTATCTTTTATTCTATTACAGTATAAACTTTTCTAAAAGCTTATAAGAGAATAAATAGGCTAAATCAATATCTTTATAAATTGCAAATTTAACGGCATATCTTTAATGAAATGCTTCCTTTTCTCCATACTTTTAATGTTTTCGAAATATATTTTTTAAATGGGTATTTTTTTTTTTTTGCATTGGATATTTTAATATATTCTATTTGTTGCTTAGTATTCTTATATTGTTTTTTGAAAAAAAAAATACTTTCTTGATATTCTGCCAAATTTCTAAGATAATAGTTGATACCCATGCATCACGATTCGCAATGTGTTTTTGATAGTAACCAATAACTACTGGACAAAAGAACTACGACTATCTGTAAACACATCTTATTTTAAATTAAAATTACGGGTGTGGCAATGATGTAAGCCCCAAATTTTGTGCATACATTATAAAATAGAAGATACGCTTTGAGAGAAAAAATCTTGAATAAAACATTTCCAAGAGAGGAGGAGGAGGATGGGAAAACAAACTAAAATCTCAGTGATGATACAAAAGATTATGTCAGTATTTAAAATTATGGAAATTTTTGATACTTAAGTTATAGACATGTACAGGTGAACCAAAACTCTCTTGCATTTCTAATAAATCACTAATCGTTAGAGTTATGTCAAATCTGTTAAAGCGAAGGAATATGAAGTCATGGGTGGCCTTTCAGATGTCCAGTCAGAGTGACCTTGAACATTAAATTAAAGCAAATAGAAGTTCCAACTCTGAAACCGTAAAAAACATTTGTAATTGAAAATATTTTTCTGTCTTCATGTGTTATTCTGAACATTTAAAAAAAATTATTGCTCGATTAAAACGTCATTTTTGACATTATTTATCATTTCCCATCATGGTCACGGATATGACTCCACCGGATTTCTTCTTATGGGGCTATATCAAGGACGAGGTGTACGTCACAGTGCCAGCATCAATGCATGATCTGAAACAACGAATCGAATTAATCTGTGCAGAAATAACGCCTATCATCATGTCCAATGTACTGAATTCTGTCAGAAATCGTGTGCGTGTATTAGAGCAATTGGACACCACTACATGACATTCTGTACTGGTATTCATTCTTACAGGCTAACGTTTACATCAGTAACACAATCATCAATGAATTTACAATGTCAAAGGCTTTTATATTGAGGATGGGAAATTGGATAAGTATGTTTTTGACATATTGAGCGAACCGTTCATCCGATTTCGATGTAGTTTTCTCTTAAATGCTTAGAATAACACATGAAGACATTTGTAATTGGAAATATTCTTCTATTTGTTATGATTTCCGAGTTGGAACTTTTATTTGCCTTAATTTGTATCTTCAAAGTCATTCTGACTGGACATCTGAAATCTCATCAATGAATTTATTTATTTTTTCACGTTAACAGATTTGGCATAACTCTAACGGTTAGTGATTTATTGGGGATGCAAGAAACTTTTGGTTCACCTTACTGTATGTATAAGTCACGATCGAAATAGTATATACATGCAAACATACTAAAATACTATAATATATAATAGATTCTGAAGCTTCCAATATTTGTTATTTAGAAAGCAAGTGTTATATCTATTTATTATAAATCCTCTCATTGTAAATTCAAAAATAATAAGTTATAATACTTATCTTCACAGAGATTGCTTGTGATTTATTTATTATTTTTGTGATATATGTATTTTTTAATATTAAAAGAATTTCAAATAATTTTTCTATGTTAAATCTGATTATTTTTTATTAATATTAATTATTATAAGTATTAAAGAAGAATACAACAATTACAATATTTTACAAAAAAATAAATAACATTATTCACATATTAAAATTTGCACTTTATGAGCTTAACATTTATTTAAAATTATAAACTTATCTGGATGAGTTTTGTACTGGATCACATGATGCATTGGCATGAACTTTTCAAATGTATCCCTGAATGTATTATTTCTTATAAAATTGAGAAAGATATGGTAGTAATTGTTTTTTCTATTCTTATCCCTTAATTTGTTTCAGCAACATTCACACAATATTTCACTCACTCTTACACAAATAAATAAAAATAATAATCATCTATCAAAACAATATTTTGAAACATGTTTTGAGCTACTGCTTGAGCAAGTTTCAAATTCTTTAAAAAGAATAATGTGCTAATTGAAATGATAGAATGGTCTCTGGTAATGACTTTATATATTTTCATGACTGGGATGGTTTCCACTTTTTTTATTCAGAATAACTACTTCTCCTGTGTCTTTTATGTCTAAAACTGTTTTCTCTTTCTGTAGCACCTGAATAATTAAAAAACAAATTTTGTTTTCAGTTTTTATATTGAGGTATATTAAAATAAATTAATATAAAATAGAGACCTACCTGGAAGTGGTGTATGGACTTCTACCTTTACTTTGGCTGTAGCTTTTACTCTTGTAGTAATAGATGTTTGAGTTTTTAATGAAGGACAATCAGATGTAGTTGATGAAGGTGAAGAACAAGAACTGGTTTCAAATTCGGATGATGAACATTGTGATTGTGACCTTTCTTGAGTAGGAGCATACTAAAAAGATAAAAATATACATATTTGTGATAACTTAATTGATTTTCTTTTTATAAAGAATATAGATAAAATAATGCATCAGGAGTTTTGAAATTCTGAACAATTGAAGACAATTTTTTCAGTTCTTGCATGTCATTACAAAATGATTACTGTGTTTTGTTGCATTTTAAACGGTAAAATGATGAAATTTACCTTGGAAGAAGTTGTACTATTAACAGTACCCTGCGTATTAGTCACGGTTGTTGTCTCAACTACTACTTCTGGTTCTACAATGATTTCGTGAGATGAATGGCACGAACCTTGCTCTTCCGAAATCGTCGATAAGGAAATTTCAGAATTAATGCGAGGATATATTCGTCTTTTAAAAGGCCGACTTCTCTGAATACGTTCACATAGAGGCGATGGTTCAGGAGTTGGCGTTGAAATACGATTTGGATCATCATGAGGTATAATCTGAAAAATAAAAAGGTCGTTTCATTCGGTTTACAAATAATTACAATTGATATTGCACTCGTAATTAAGAGCAATTTTTATTATTATTTATTTATTCTAACTTTTATAGCAAAACATTTATGAATCTGGAATAACTTACCTCACCAGGTGGTCCCAGAATTGATAATAAAATCGGAAAAAACAATAAACCATTCAGAGAACCAAGGATCATAAGGGCAAGCAATACATAGAAGAAATACCTGCAAATATTTTAATATTTATATATTTAAACTAATTTTTATCTTTTGAAATTGTTTAAAAATACAAAATTGGAAATTTAGGTTTATAGTAGAGATGAGTAAAATTCGATTCTCTTAGCACCTAATACAATAACTTATGATCTAATTTCAAAAAATAAATAAATAAATAAATAAAGCAAACACAATAGAATAGACAAAATTATTATATTCTTTTAAAAATATTGCTAAATAATTTTCATTGTATTATTGTTAATTTAACGAATATAGTACTGTACTTTTAATATCAAAAAGTTGCATCTCTGATAAAAACATCAATAGGTAAAAATTATCATAGCTGGTTGAATTTTGTTGGTTTGGTTAGATTCTAGAATCTAGATCAACAACAAAATGGAGTCGAAAAATATAAGCAAATATTACAAATTGAGTGCTAGGCAACCTAATACTCAATTTGTAATATTTTTGACAAAATACAGTACAGTATATTGTTTATATGGGACTTGCAAGTTTTTTCCCTCTTGACTTACGTTTCAGAAAGTTTGTTCATCTCTGGTTTATATTATTATTATTATAAGCCTATCATTAGTTACTTATACACGTATTTTGGATAATTTATCTCCAAATAATAATTATTAAACTTGTTGTCATTTTATTAAAACTATAGACATTAATATAGTTCAAAACTTAAAATTAAATCCTTTCTAAAGCATCAACATATTAGAATACACTGTGTTTGCCAGATTTTATAGTTCAAGTGCAACTATTAAATTTTATTTTATATTTTTATTGCTCAAATTTATTAAAAACGATTTCAAAAATAGATTTTTCTCTGTAAGAAGCGTTTAATAAAAATAAAAAATAAAAAAAAATTAATAGGAAATGAAAAAATTGCAGAACTTTTAAACTATTTTTTTTTTTAAACATGATTTCATCTATTTTTCAATATTCTGCTTCTGTCATTTATTAATATAAAATTTAACAAAATTATTTAATATACAATTTTATACTGAAGGAATTAAGTAGAGATCCATTTCTAAAAACGAAGGAAAAAAAAATTATGGCTTTACTATTGAAGCACTAATTAATTCATATCGAAGAGAACGTGAGTTTGCAGTTTCGATTCACACACATAAAGGGTGCATTCGTATAAATGTAGACAACGATCTTGTCTAAGTCATGTACAGTGACTCTCATGGTTATTCGTACGAATAGTGAAAATCTTTATTTATCCTTAATTAAAAACATATAAAAATAATTCATCGTGTTTATTTTATTATTAATATTTTATTTATCCTGTCAAAAGGAAATTTAGAAAAAATTAGCTTAAAAATGGCATAAATTAATTTATAAAAAATATTTAAAGGAAACATCGCAGCATTTTAGCTCTCATAGTTATTCGTACAGTGATGTTATTTGTAACTAATTAATACAGCTAGTATTTTGTTGGATATCCGTT
>AYEL01069564.1:0-45295 GCA_000484575.1 Olivierus martensii
TGAGAGCTAAAATGCTGCGATGTTTCCTTTAAATATTTTTTATAAATTAATTTATGCCATTTTTTAAGCTAATTTTTTCTAAATTTCCTTTTGACAGGATAAATAAAATATTAATAATAAAATAAACACGATGAATTATTTTTATATATTTTTAATTAAGGATAAATAAAGATTTCACTATTCGTACGAATAACCATGAGAGTCACTGTAGGTAATTATTTAACCCATTCGTTAAAATGGCCAGTAGCGTTCGATTTAGCATGGTGCGACCATCGATGTACAGTATACGCAAACATCAATGGATACGACCCTGAGTTATGACAGTAACGACTCAACTCTAGAAAGAATAAAGGGGATTTGTTTCTATCACGTGATCTTTCTGTCACTCATCTGGCCGATACTTGAGCATCATGCGATTGCATGAGTTGAATGTTTTGCATTATCTGCCATGATGCTGCCACATGTTCCACCAACCGTAGTCGTTCGATAAAATCATGGATGTATGATAAAACATATCGCGAATTCTAAGTCACGGCCAAGCAACCTGGTCTGATTTATTATGAATGCATCCAAACTAATATCGATGATTTAACATGTGATTTTTTTCAAAAACCCATTTACTTTCAACACAAACTAGTTAAAATTATACTAATTAATAATAAAAATTAAAAGCACAATAATGATACTAATTAGTTAGAGATTCTTTTTAAATTGTTCTTTATAATAAACAAGTACTGTATTTTAACGCTGCTAGGCAAATAAAAAAAGTGTATTAATATCACTAGACTGGAAATGAATTATTAGAATTGAGAAGACCATTTTCCAGTCTTGATCAAATGCTGTTTGCAAAGTTGAAAAAATAATGTACTTGTAGATGATCTTTTCAAATTAAATATTTTTATATATTAAAATTATTATACTAACCTCTTAATCAATCTCGAAAATATAATAACCAAAATTCTGGTAACCACCATTGTCATTTTTGATTATGTTGTTAATTCTTGTAAATGTTTCATGATATTCATATAATAATTTTTTATTTGTTGGATATTCAAAATTACCTTGGGTGACAGCAAACATATTAAAAAAACCAAAATATTTCTTCTGGATACTTAAAAACTGATATTCATTTGTGTGATATGGTACAATATCAGTTAGATCTAAACCATCATCAATCTGTACTACATTAGAACTAAAAAGGAAATGAAATTAAACGAATTGGCAAAATCATATCTATGAGGAAAATTTATAAATAATTTTGCCTAAATATAATTTTTTAATCTGTTTTAAACAGGACTTCTTTGGATTATTTTCCGGATTAGAACGGAATAAATTTGTGGCTCAGATGTTTGAAGTTTACTAATCACAGTCGTTAGACAATTAAAGATATTGGAATAAAAATATACTCTATCAGTCATATTCAATGGCAGCATATCATCACAGAATTTCATTTTACAATTTTTACCATACATACATTACTTATTCTTAAGTATTATAGTCAATGAATGGAAAAATTATTTAATAAAGTTTACAGTTATTGTATAATAACTGTAAATTTAATTAAATAATTTTTACAGTTAATATTTACAGTTATTGCTATAATAAATGAAAGAAAAAGCTATTTATTGATCTATTAATTAGTTCAAAAAATTGAGCCTTAGAATTTTGAATACTGTATTTTCAAATAATTAAAGCAACAAGTTTAAAAGATGTAACATCAAAACCAGTTTTAATCACCAGATCATCCTGCTAAATTGCATAAAAATTTATCACATATTCAAACTTCTGAAAAGATTTTAAAAGTTTGAATATGTGTCATTTATAATTTTTGAAACTATAAAGTCAAAAATCTCACATCAAGGATCATATTTAATGGGAGAACACTACAGCATTTCATAAAAATATTTTATCAATTAGTTCAGAAATTATTAATGGAAAACAAACAAAAACGATGATCTTATAAATGTTGCTTTCATTCAGAAAGTAAACTAATTTCAACACAAAACCATAATTAGATAAAAGATAAAATTGTTACATATTACATCTATTTAAAAATGTATATAATAATTTCTATGACATATTTTCAGAATGGTGGCTTAAAACATTTTCCCCCTCATCTATTATGCAGTTTATTCTTTATTTTAAATTTTCATATTTAATAATTTCATCTCTTATAATCTAGATATATGTAAAAAAACGAATCCAAGATACAATAAACAAATATTAGAACTGTTATTTCATTAGATTAAAAGAAAAAATTAAAAAGATTAATTATTAAAACAATATCTTAATAAATTTTTAAATTACAAATGAGTAATGATTTAACATAATATATAAATTGATTTATATATTATGTTAATAATGTTATAATGTGTAATCTAGTGACATTACTATATTAAACCAATCAAAATCAAACCATTGAAAGGTCTGAAGATTCTTATTTAAATTTTGAAAGTAACATTGCAATGATTAGTTTTCTTGGAGGAACAAATAATTATATATGTGTAATTATATATAATCTTGCTGAAGGATATTATATTAATTATGTCATTACTGCAATAATAAAACAAAATTAGCATTATGGATATTATATTGAAATATAAAAATTAACAAACCTGACAATAAAATCAAATTCTGAAAATGCTAACATCATGACTCCTAAAATTGATGATAAAGTACCATGAACCACAGGACAAAACATATATTCTAATGATTTTCCTATTCTTTGATTTCTGTTTCCAATACTTGTTAAAAACCCCTGAAAAAAAAAAAAAAAAAAAATTACAATATGTTTCTGTTTCCAATACTTGTTAAAAACCCCTAAAAAAAAAAAAAAAGAAATTTACAATATGTTATAACCAACAAAAATACATTGTACAAAATTGATAAAATTTAATAGAATACTTAAAAATTAATTATAATCATACAATGAGAATGTGTACTGTAAATTCTACTCCAATTCCTATTGCAACTATAAGAATAACAGCTGGCACTGCACTAAATTTAATTCCCAATATTCCCATTAGTCCAAATAATTCTACATCCATCACAGATATCACAAATACCTAAGAAATTGATAACAACTTGTTAATTATAAAAATTATATTAAAAATTTTTAAATATTTTATTCTATATATTTTAAATCTACCAAGGGTTGAAAAGTATAACAGAAAGTACAAGGAACACTGTCAGAAGTACACAAAGAAAAGCCAACAGTAAATAGAAACGCAGTCCAATATATTGTTCCCAATAAATGAATGGAATACCAGTTGGAAAATTGGGAAGACCTCTTTCTTGGAATTTATGGCATATTTTTCTAATTTCTTCTATAGTTGCAGTAATGTCATTTGTAGCAGCCATCTTATTTAAATAAAAGGGCATTTGAGTATAAATAAGTGGTTGTGACTTGGGAATTTTTAATTCAACATCTTGTCTATCATGTATCCATTGTCTTGGTTCTGGTCGGAGATTTGCTTGAGAAGCAGAATATGCTAAAGCATCATTTGATGCCCAAGCAGTAAGATAATTGTAGAAGGCCTTAGGATTTATGATTCCATTCTCATCAACTAATTTAATTGTCATCACCTGTATGATAAAAATATTGTTAAAAATTTAAAATAATATTTTTTTATAAATGCATTAAAAAAATCTTACCAAAGATTTATCAATTGGATTATCAACACGACCAGTCTGTACTAATAACTTATATGCTAAAATTCCTTCATCTGAAGCATTTTTATACCACCTTTCTTGAGTTATACATCCATTTTTCCAGTCTTGATCAAATGCTGTTTGTAAAGCTGAAAAAATAATTTACTTGTAGATGAATTTTTCAAATTAAATATTTTATATATTAAATAAAATTATTATACTAACCTCGTAACCAATCTCGAAAATATAATAACCAAAATTCTGGTAATCCACCATCGTCATTTTTGATTATGTTGTCAATTCTTGTAAATGTTTCATGATATTCATATAATAATTTTTGATTTGTTGGATATTCAAAATTACCTTGGGTGACAGCAAACATATTAAAAAAACCAAAATATTTCTTCTGGATACTTAAAAACTGATATTCATTTGTGTGATATGGTACAATATCAGTTAGATCTAAACCATCATCAATCTGCACAACACCCCATATGCTAAATGCCATAAAAATAAGAAAGACTATCACAGATTGTACCTATAAAAAAAATATAATATATATAAGAATTAAAATTCAAAATAAACAAAAATAGAATTAATAATAATGAATATCAACAATCAATAAAGTCAAAAATAAATTTTAAAATATTTTCATATTCATTTATAATTCTTGGAACAATAAATGTTACATTATTTCTTTATTTGCATAAATACTTATAGAAGAAACTTGTGTAAATATTATCAAATCTTGATTAATAAATCATCATAAAATTCATCAATATTTGTTTGTAAAACAGTGATTCTATGCCAACTACTGTAGCAATCAACTATTTATTAATACAAGAATTAATAAAAAATTTTATAATAATTCTTCAATTCTTGTAATAATTTCAAAATTCAGTCTGCTATAACTTTTGTTGTAGATTAAAAATACAGACTAATTCAAAAGTTTCTTTCTAGTTTCAAAATTTATATGTAAGAAAATTAAATGTGATATAGAATAAGGATCCAGTGTTTGAAAGATGATTGCTTAAATTTTTATGGTTGGTTGTGTAACCAACTGGCATTAGGTATTCCTATAATTGTTATAATGAAATGACAACAATGCAAGAAAGCGAGATTTATATAATAATTGTTTGAAATGAAGTCAGTTGTATAAGCAAAGAAAATTTCATGTACATTTAATAAGAATCCATCTCAAAGTAAAAACATAAGGAATTAAAAGAATATCAGAAAAAAAGCATTTCAGCTTGTTCATTTAATAAAAGAAAAGAACAGTGCAAGTTTTCTCACATTGCTTTTATTCTTTTATTAAATTGGTCAAATTTGTTATTTTTTTTCCTTCACAGATATAGATGTAATAGTGAAGAGGGTTACTTCTTTGTACATATTTCTACAGATCATATTATTCAAATGATTTCAGTTAAACTTAGTTTATAATAATAATCTTTATACTGCTTAAGACCCCTGAAAATTTTGACCGACCCAAAATAATGAGAGATGAAATCAGATCCAAAATAAAGAGCATGTTTAATGGTATATTAATATATCATTAAAACACTTCTCTCACAGAGAGAATTTTTATCATCTAAAGAAAATTATGTATTGCAGAAATATATACAGTATATGAATAAATAAACAAAGTGCAGATAAGTTAGGATGTTTACTATAACTTACATTCAACTATTTGTCTGGCAATTTAAAATTTAAATAAAATAACAATTATCAACTTAAATTTTATAGCAAATATTCTATTTTCTCACTGTTTTGCATATTTTTTTACATAGTAGATATTTTTGCAAAGTATTGCTTTTTTATATTTATATAAGCCTATGCTTGATTCAAAGATCCTGAAACTTCCAGAATTGGGACTAGATATTTCATCACCTAAAAGAAAAAATTTCATCTTATCCAGTAAAAAAAAATTTTCTGTCAAAATCTTTTTTACATCCTTTCATATTATTTTACATGAGACAAATGTCTCTTTGCCACATCCTTATCATAGAATCTGATGATAACATTCTACATGTCTGTAATTGTTGAATATTTTGAATCAAATATGAGTTATAAAGTGTAAGTAAATATGGTAATTGGTAAGTCTATAAATGAGATTATATTTTGTTAAAAATTTTGTTTAAAGAATAAATTAAATTATTGAAATTACAAGAGGGACTTATAATTTTAAAATAATTATTTGTATTATTAGCCTTTTTATGAAGTACTGTATTTCAATTAATAATATTTATTATATTATTTAATTATTTAATAATGTTAGGTTTCAATATCAAAGATAAATTTCTGATATGTTTGTCAAATGAAAAATGCCTTAATCTTTATTGTAACTTTTTATAATAATAAATATAGTTTAAACAAATATTTGACAATTTTAATATATTAATTCATTTTCTCTATAGATCAAGTGTATAATTCCTGTTTATTCATTTATCATATTTAGATTTACCATTTTTAATTTTGTATATTTTTTTAATTAAATTTATAGCATATTATTGAAAGAAAGAATCTTTTTTTATTTCAACATTAACATATTAATAAAAAACATAGTATTATAAGTATTTCTCAACTGAATCTACTTTTAAGTTAAAAATTAAAAATATTTAAAAATACTTTGTATGCAGATAAATTAGCATTACTAATATTTTAAATATTTTTTTGCTTTGCAAATGAAAGATAAAAACTCACTTTGAAAGAAGCCTTCTGTAAAATTGGAATGTAATGGAACACAGCAAGCCAAGTTAATGACCATCTACAACAATCTTTCTGGACTTTAACCCAAATTTTAGAAAGCCTCTGATAAAGTGTTGGCTTAATTTCTTTTATAAGTTCTTTTGTTGAAACAGAGTTTGTAGTTGCTAAATTTTCTACAGACGGAGCTGTGGAAAAACAAAAATACTAATTTTAAAAACATTTAAAATATTCTTATAATATTTATGATAAATATAGTAAGTTTATATTATTACTAAATTTTAATTGCTAAGTTTGTTAAATTACTTTTCAACAAGCTATTTATTAGGTATAAGATATAAACAATTATATGAACAATCTGAATATCAGGGTCATGAGTAAATGATGATTCTGGCATCAAGACTTTCATATCAGTATTATATTGATAGATTGTCAAGCAATCATGATACTTCTTGTCAATGTCTATTTCTGCTAAATTTAATACCACTATGGCCTCTGACATACTATTATTATTAAATATGAAAATAATTATTGATAGCGATTAATTAAAAATTTTAATAGATGTTTATTAAAAAATATATAATTTGATATGTTTAGAAATATTCTCTCATTTTTAATTTTTTTATTCACAATCAGCAAAAGATTTTCATAAATTTCATTTTACTTAAAATTATATAAATTAAATTAAAAAAAATTTAAAATTGATTAATTCTCACTTGGTTACTATTTTTTAATAAACCTATATATGTAATAAACTTAATAAACTTTAAAAAATGTAAAAAACTTTAATAATGTATTTTATACCTGAATTATTATTTTCTGTCCAACATTCAGTTCTGTGAGGAGGAACAAGTACAGTCACCACATGGCTACAATCAGGAGGTAAAGCATGTGCTACAGCTTGACGTTTGGGTGAACCAGGAACAGTATTACATACTGAGGTAGGTGTGTTATTTGAACTTTTTACACTTTTTTTAGCTTTTATACAGTTCAATTGCTCTCTATAAAATAATTTTATTTAATTTTTAAAATTTTATTTCAAAAATTTTAACAATTAATAAAGAAAATAATAACATACACATTAAAGCAGCATAATATATCAACTCTATTTGCATTTCTTCTTCTTAGATCTAAGCTAAGTATGGCTGGAAATACCAGCAACATAATTACTAAATTAAATAAAACTAATATAGCTATTTGAAGAACAAATGACCTAAGAGCTGGTATAGGTACTATAGCTGCAATGAAAAATGCACACATATTTATTACTGATGTTAATACTACACTGATTCCAGTTCTTTTCAAACATTCTCCAGTTTGATTCTAAAATTTAAAATAAGCTGTTTTAATATTATGTTTGATAATTAATCAGTTTATTTTTTAAATATTTATTAATATCTGTATATTATACCTCAAGAAGAATATTACAACTAGCATTTTCTGCATAAGTATGAGCTAAAAGGAACATGTCATTCATTCCTAAGCCAAGGGCAAAGAAAGGGACAATCTGTAAAATGGAAAAAAATTATATTTATGAAATATATTTAACTTTTTAATATAACAATCATTTATTTTAAAAAAAAAGTACCTGAGTTGTTGATGCATTAAATACTATCCCAATTAGAGCACAAAACCCTAATCCAGAAGCAATAGAAGCAACAATAAGAATAACACCTGCAATTCCAACACCACTCTGTGATTTAAATGGTTCTGACCATCGAAATAAAGATAGATATGCATAAATTAACTGAAAGAAGTTTAATATATTTTATATAATTTATCAAATAATAATTAAAGTGTGAAATTGACTTTAAAATAATAATACCATTACAACATATCCTACTGACAATTTTTTCACATTAATTTCTGAGAATCCTTTTAATATGTCAGTAAGAGAAACTGTTGAAAATGAGCAAATGAAATGAGATTTGGTAATATTTGGATTTTGACTAAATTTTTCCATTGTCTGTAAATAGAAATGAAAATTTATGAAATTTAGTTATGCAGCTTATCCTGAAAATAAAATTTACAGAAACTTAAATATAAAAAACAATAATTTATAAATTTCTCTTATGAAAATTTTAAACATGATTTCCATTTATCACTTTGATATTTTATTACTTATATGCAAACTAATTTTATTATTCTTATAGAGATCAGATTTATAAATACTTCTGATTATATAACCAAAAGATTTTATAAATTTGATCTCTATAAGAATATCAATATTAAAAGATATTAATGAAAATTATATTTAACTAGAACAATAAAAAGAAAAGATTTTTATTATGTTAAAAGACAATACCTGTGAAAGATTCAAGAATGTTTTATGTAGACAGAATTTGGCATGCAACAGACCATAGTTCATCCCAAATCTGGTGAACAGAGAGTAGATGTTAGTATTGTTAGCAATAATAAATTTATGTAAAATTTTAAGTGAATAAAAAATATTTTCTTTAGAAAGAATTTTATTAAATAAAAATTTGTAACAAAAAAGTACTTTTTTTAGCCGTATATTTAATAAATTAAGAAGCTAAATGTTGTACAATTCATGCAAGTCAAAAGAAGTAGAATTTGAAGTTTGAAACCTTCCAAATTATTTAAAATTTTATTTTATAATTTGTATATTCTTGATGATAATTCATAAATACTAGGAAAAAAAATTCATGATAAAAATATTGTATTATTTGCATATTACATTTAATATTTGCTTTTTATTAATTTTAATCTGATGTATAACATTGGATATTTTATAAATGCTGATTCTGTTAATTATAATATTTTGTAATAAACAATACTTTTCATGAATTTAAATATAACAATCTGCAAGGACTGTATTGAAATTGTGATTGATGTGCTTGTGAATTTAAATTTGCCTCACAATTTAAATTCAAATATTGTATTATGATTTTATTATTTTTATCAGAATTTATTTTTAAATTCAAAAGCAAAAATATACACTAATAAATCATATTATAAAATGGAATTTTGTAAAAGGAAAAACTGATCTTAACTTTTATATAAAGATTACAATTACAGCACATTTAAACTACTATTTAAATCAATCCACTTATTTCTCAAAATAAAATATCAGATTTATTTTCATTTGATTAATAATCCATTCATTATATATCCAGTTTTAAATTTTCAACAGATTAATCCAATTCTGTGATTATATTAAAATCTTTTTCAGTATGAAGCAATTTAAGCTTTATTCAAGTCATGATTTAATAAAGAACTCATCAGTTCTTTATTAAAAATATCTTTGGGCCTTAATAAATTTTCATGAAGAATTCTCTGATTTTTTTAAGCTTCCTGCATCATATAAGGAATAATTCCCATTCACTTCTGTACCCCTTGGTAGCCATTTCTATAAACTGCATTATTACTATTAGCAAAATATTTGTGATTAATATATATAATATAATAATATATATTTTTCACCATTCAGATTTTTTTGCATATCCCTGAATGACTTGTATACAATACTCTATATCAATGATTCCCAAACTGGGGTACATGTACTCCAGGTTGGGAGGGAACCACTGATAAAGGATATAGTATATTAATTTATTAAATTGTTTTATTAGTTTGAATAAATTTAAATTACTTCAATTTTTTTCCTCTAAAGCAACAGGAAAGTTAGATCTAATATTATAATTTAGATCACTAACTTATAATATTAGATATTATTAATTTATATTTCATAAAACTAAAACATTATAAAAATATTTTCACAATTAAAATATTTATCACATGAAAATTGCTTTTTAAAAACAGATATGAAAACTTGCAAACTTTTCTTTAAAATAAATCTTTTCTTTATAATAATTCTTAATTTATTACTGTCAATATTTTATTGAAATTTTAATTCTTCATATCAATATCCCATTTTATAAATATAAAAATTTCAAACTTATTTATGTAAATTATAATTATTATTTACATTAATAATTATAATTTTTTGAGATTAAAAGATGTTTTAATATGAAAGCATTTGAAACTTTCAATATTCTATATATTACAATACTTGTTCTTGATGTTTGTATAGCACTCTACTGTTGTTGAGATTGTTTCAATTCTATATGATGTAATGAATCAATAATTTTAAAAATCAAATATTTTGAGTAATGTTATACTCTCATAGTTTACAAAAAAAAAATAGAATTCAGTTGCTTGGATATCATTATAAATTGCAACTAATTATTGGATAATTGAATGAAGTATTATTTAAAAGTATTGATTATTATATTTATTACAATTTTAAACAAATTCATATTTTAAAATAATTTAATATGTAATATTGTAAATAACATTAATTACAAATAAAACTTACTTGAGAAAATTTTCTTTGCCATTTTTCTAATATTATTTTTGCTTTTTCTAAAGACCAATCTAAGTTATGAGTTTTATAAGTACTTTTCCAATATTCAAACATTTCTCTTTCACCCATTAATTGAATTATTGTTTGTAAAGCTTCACCTCTATAATAAAAATTAAAGAATGAATTTACAGTTTAAAATTATTATTCAAAAAATCAAAAATAATACTAATAGTAATACACACTGCATGATATTTACTTTATGATATGCCCAGTTTTATTTTTTATTACTCCTCCAATAATCATGTCTTCTGGCCAATGCATATATCTTGTAGCAAATCCATAACAACCACCTGTTAGTTCAGCTCCTATATCTGGTGTCTTATAAAAGTATAAGAAAAAGTTAAAATTTAACTATTTTTTTTTATTATTCAAAAGGAGAAAAATAAGGAGTTATAAAGTGGTAAAGACAAATTAATAAAATACTATAAATTTAAAAATTACTTGTTTTGATTTTTTGTTTGGAGCTGTTTCTGGACATTGGTCATCATGAGGATTTAGACAAGGCTTTTCCTGATAAGCAGTAGTAATTCCTGCCTAGGTGTGTTTCAAATTTTAAAATTTTTGTTATTTTAATCCAAAATTTATAAATTTTATAATGAAAATATATTTAAAAAAATAAAACATGTGAAAGTAATATAAATTATTTCAAAGTAAGATTTTAGTTAGATTTTATAATTTCTAAATTTTTTCAATTTCTAAATAAATTTTCATTTGAAAAATCTATTTTTATTGAAACCATTAAAATAATTAATTCTAATTTCAATTCAAACAGTTCATTTCATTCCAACTAAAAATTTTAAAATAAATCTTTGATAGAGCAAAATAATAAAATTTTGGAATACATATTTAAAAAATAATTCATTTTTTATATTCAGTTATTAAAATTTAAAATTTTAAGTGATCATTTTATAAAAATATAATTTATTATTTAAAAATGTTTTTACTTCAAATTAAGTACGTTAGGCAGAAAATTAATATTTAAAAAATAAATGAATAATTTCTATATAAAATAAAATAGTGATTAAGTTTTTAGAAATATAGTTTATTATTATATTCTTATTCCCACACAAAAAATAAAAAATAAGAGATTTTAATACCAGCTCATTAAATTTTATGGAGGTTTTAATGCTGAATAAAAATAATTTATTTCAAATATAAACAACTTCCTTAACACTTAAAAATATTTCCTTAATGAAAAGGAATGTTCAGATAATAAGGAGACAATGAATTTAAAAAACTAATATACATTATAATTAACAAAGCTTTAGTTTCTCAACATCTAAACAAAGTCTATTGTTTTGTTTCCAGCACCTGTAATTTTCAAAAATAACTATTTGAATGTGCCCATTTCACCTGCCACACTTTAATAAGATGCATTAAGGATAAGAAGTCGTTTCCATGCAGGGAAGAATTGAATTTCTTTTCAAATAACATAAAATTTTCAAATAATAATAGCCATTATAATACAATTAAGAAATTTCTTTAAAAAATAAGTACTCACTCTTTTCATAAAATCTTCTAAAGTATGAAAAGGAAAAGAAGAGACATAACTTCCAAAATTTTTCATAGTTTGAGAAAGCCATTGTGGGTTGAGACTTGTCCATTGAACAACTTGGCCAAATCCCCTGGAAGGTAAAAAAATTCGCATTTTTATTATGGTATGTACAAATATCATTTTGCATGTTTATTTATTTAACATAAGAACTCCACTCCTTTATCATTGAAATAAAAAACTGTAGCACTTATGTAGTGTATATATACAATTATTTTTTTTAAATCTAAATACAAAGTACAGTATATATTTCTTCACAATTCTATATAATGTAAATAAAACTTACGGTATATTTAATGGAATATCAGGACCTAGTAACTTTGAACCTTCCCAAAAACAGTCCAGAGGAGTGATGAGTGCACAGGGGAATAATTTTTCAAATAACTAAGCAAATTTTAATTTTACAATATTAACTTTATGAAACTGCATATTCTGTAATAAGAAGAAAAATTTTTAATAGTTTTTACTTACTGAATTTAAATAAGGAGTATCGAAATCTGGTATGGTGGGAGAATAACAGAGATCCTTCAAACTCCAAGTACTGTAATGTTTTAATTTTGTTTACATTTTGTATCTTTATTTTTATTTTTTAAAGGAAAGTTATAAATGGTATTTACGAATCGTAAAGATCCACAGTAACACGTGTTGCTTCAAGAGCAGCTTCAAGATGTACCAGTAATGTTTCCGACTGTAAAATATTTCCTCCTTTAACCCTTGGTGTCTGAACTAATAATTGATTCGTGCTACCTGCACCTTCTCCTAACGTATTGCGGATATACCTCTGTTCTTTCTCCAATCTTCCACCTTCTGCAATATCATAACAATTAATCTTATATTTTAAAAGAGGGAAAAAAATTCTAATTCCTTATTATTATCTGCAATAAATGTCGTATATGTAACTAAACCAGTATTTGTGGACCACCTCTGATTCAAAATAAGGAGAAAAAAAATCCATCAGGTGGTCTTTCATCTCGTCCAGTGATTAAATACCAAAGAAAAGAAGAAAAAAAAAACAAAGCGGGTGGTCCCACATCAAAACTTTACATTTTTTTTTTTAAGTTGATTTAACTATGTGTATATTATATCTTATTTTATAAAATAATTGCATAGTTTCTAAATTATACATTCCCCTATTAGTTTTTATCTTGAAAAAATGATCTGAACTTAACCCGGATTCCAATATCTCTCTCTGAGAATATAAAAAGTTCGCTGCAGTAACTGCAGAGCGTATTTACTTTCTGTCACGTCGATATGAATGTCAACCATCTGAGTGACGTCATCCACTTCATTGATGAAAAGCTTAAATCATGATAAACATTACTTCCTTCTTAAAGCGATAAATGTATCTTAATTGCTTTATTATATTTTAAATTCTATATATTCAAAGGCTTCCTGTTTTTTTTTTCCTCTACCTCCATGCTATTTTAATTATCGGTCATCAAATTATTCGTTAGTAACCCGCAATTCAATGGAGAAATTTACGTAATCCTCGCAATAAACTATTTAAAATCGCATAATTATGACTTAATTCGCTTTTCAAGAAGTGTATCCACTAGAATATTTAACACTTCGACTGTTCTTTCAGTTAAAAACCGAATATTTTTGATTGCAAACGTCACTATGATAGCTCTCCATTCTTGGGATGCGGTCAAACTGTGAATGGTTGTGAACATCACCTCAAGGTCAACCAGTGCGTCACACTCGAAGATGGCGTCAACCTAAGCCTAATAATCGTAGCAATGAACGGAATGACCAAACACGAGAGTGCCGAATTACAGTATAAAAAGGTAAATATAATATTTACCGCATCGATTGCTTTTAAACCTTTAAAAAGTGTGAGGAAACGGGAACTTACCTTCTACCCACAGCCTTTCTACGTTGGTTTCCATCGAAGCAGTTTTTAATCCGACACAGAAAGACGAAAGAATAAGAATTCCTACAAATAACACTTTTCCAGCATTTCTTTGTATGAAACATCCCAGTTGAAATAACTGTATTTGAATTTTGCTTCGTAACCATAGTGCCGCTTTATTACCCGATGCTTTACCCTGTAACAAAGACAAGATACGATTTACTTTAAGTGAGTAATAATGGATAAATAAGTAAGAAGTTAATTAACAAAATGTGAATGTTATCGGTTAATATATGTAGTGAACACAAACACGTGATTCCACTTACCTTATTGATTTGCGACAAAGCAGTTTTTGCATCTGCCCAACTTGTCCTGGTCAGCAGGTCGTTGTCTGTCGTAGATTTGCAATATTCCGTTGTCTTCTGTAATGGTACCAATGTTTTCATTTGAATCATTTTGACACAGAGGACACCATTTTGGACATCCGGCGGTAACTGGCCTGATTTAAATCCTTAACCAGTCTACCATTTTCTTTCTTTCTTTTTTAAACAATAAAGTTATAAAATTATCACCATTGATCGCACATATATATATATGTGTGTATATACGAATATATAAAAATAGCGAAAAAAATTAAAAAATCACATAGTTGATATCGTCAGTAACCGAATAAGTAACAGATCATCTACCACCATCCTGTTCGTTCACCAAAATGCTTCTCTGGCTCTTTTCCAACTTTTAACTCCTCCCAAATCGAGTCCTGATGTTGATTAATGACAGGCAGTACTGTGTTCTCATTGGATAGATGTTCTTAACAGCTACAGGGGGAAGGCAAAAACCTAACATTAGTTGCCAAGCAACGGTCTTTCGTGGCAGAAGACCACACACATCGTAAGGAAATCTGGGCTAAACGTGTACGTTGGTTTCAAAAACAGGAAATTTTTCTCCATACAAACAAACAAGCGATATAAAACGTTAGAAATAAAATCTAAAAAAGAACGAAAAAAAATCTTTTCGTATAAAGAATTAAATCGCATTTTTTAAATTAATATTATATAATTTAATTAATATTTATAACATTTTTTAATTCCTTTTTAGTTTAAAGTATGCGAAATATCATCACTGTTTAAGTTATAAATAATCAGATTTACATGTTTAATTAAAATAATAATATAACA
This sequence comes from Olivierus martensii, assembly GCA_000484575.1. Lineage (NCBI taxonomy): Eukaryota > Metazoa > Arthropoda > Arachnida > Scorpiones > Buthidae > Olivierus > Olivierus martensii. The sequence goes on from AYEL01069564.1 coordinate 15,321, forward strand.
TCTATCTATAAAAGGTTTAATTTATGTTATTTATAACATTTTTTAATTTTTTTTTTAGTTTAAAGTATGCGAAATATCATCACTGTTTAACTTATAAATAATCAAATTTACATGTTTAATTAAAATAATAATATAACATCTATCTATAAAAGGTTTAATTTATGTTTTATGTACTCTTCTCCAAATATTTTATGTACGCCCTTCAAGGTAACGAATGATAGAAAATTAATTTCTCGCCAATTATTTTTAGAAGTGACGCAAAAGTTTGATCACTTGTACGGTTTACTTCAGACGGATCGAATTGATTTCCGACTGACACTATAAGACTTCAGGCGGAAATGACGTCATGACAGGTGTAGGGATAGTGTAGCTCACCTGCTGCTTGAGTGGCAAAGCAAGTTTGTTCTCATTAACACAGAATCGGTTGGATATACACTTTAATAACTATTAAATCCAATCCCCCTTTTAACAAGCGGAAATTCCATCGTTAAAATTTTTAGCGCTTTTTTTCTCCATTTCTTAATTAGAAAAAAAATAATAAAGGAACTTATGTCTCTATTCAAACAGGAAAAAAAAATGCCTAATGATCAATTAGCCTATACAGTAACCGTTATTTATATTGTTAGCGCTCTTCATAACTCTATACACAACGTGATATAATCGAAACAGTTTTCTCTTAAAAGTTGCGTGTTGCCATCTGGCGAGAAAGAATAAAATTTCGCAAAGATGTTTCCTTTAATTTTCATTATCTCTCTGTTAATATATTTTTTTCCTGTTATTCATTATTTTTTATAAATTTTAATTTATTATTATTATTATTATGGAAACAAGAAAGTTGGTTCGAGTAAACAAAATCAAACAGATATTTACCAGTTTAATTTTTAATAATATGGAGCAATTTACTTAAAAATTACTGTTGAAAGACTGCATGCGAAAGACTCACGTTATTCACGAATAACTTAAGTTTTAGTCACGATCTCTACTAGTTAATAGAGACATCAACCTTAATAAACCTCCTGTTGTAGCCTATATAATACCATATAATTGGAATGTGAAATGATAGAATACCCGTCGTGTCAAGATCGTCCAAACTGTATAATGAGATATTTCATTTCCGAAAAGGTTTTTAACAACTCTAAACTCCGTTGTATATCTCATACCAAGGAAAAAAATAAACATAAAAAGTTAGTTTTAATTAATGACGCTCGATAAAACGGTAGTGTTATCCGTTAGTGACTGATGCTAACGTCTAACAGTTATCTTTTTTCGATATTTCAGTTTTTCGAATGCGAAAAAGATTCGAGAAATAAAAATGTTTTTCTTTATTTTGTTATTGATGATGTGACGCATCAGAACTCGTCGTAACAACATTGTTACGCACAGAACGCAGTAGGTGCCATCATTAAGGCTGACAACAGGGATATTTTATGGGGACGCAGTAAGACCTCATAAATATGCGAGTAGTGACATAGATGATTACTTAGACCACCTAGTACATAATGCAAGCTTGTCAAGAGAATAAAAACGTTTCGGTAAAGAGAGCAGATTAAGCGGTATTCGTCCTTGAAACATTAGAAACTTCCTTGGAAGAACAAATGCTTTTTTTAAATGTAAAATATAGATTCGCACTCCTAATAAATGTTTTTTGATTCCTATTTATTTTTACCATATTTAAAAAGGATGATAGACAAAAGAAGGACACAAAAAACATCCCAATACCAATTTTATGCAGATGAAAATGTTTACAGATATATGTAGTCGTGAAATATTTTTTTAATGTTTCGAATTATCATCTAACTTAATATACTGCATATTATTTTTCTCTAATTATAAAATAAAGCATATATAATTCTATATACTGCATACTTTATTTTTCTAACGAGTACAAAGGTGCTCATAAACATTCTTGTTTAAGATCATCTTTATCATCACTTAGAAACTTATTAAAATGCAAATCAGGGAAGAAAAAACTTTTCTGATGCTTTAATGACATTCAAAAATTTCATTTTTTTTTTTGTTCAAACTGATTCTTCCTTTCTTTAAAATTAATTTTATAAGCAGAATAATCCTATTTAGTGCAATAATATTAATTTCTTGAATTTTTAATTTATCAAAAATGGTGATTATTAATCAACAATTTTCTTTTTACCTAATTTAAAATTAAGATCTTAATTTAACTTGAAGAAAAATTATTATACAGTAGTTAAAATATAAAATAAAATTTTAAAATGATTAACTGATAAAACGAAATTAATGACCTATTGAAATCAAACAAGTGAAATGAATAATGAAATTAAGGAAATGATATAAAGAATAACTGATAAGTTTGATAAATGACACTATGATTATAGTGTAGATTCATCGAAAATTAGATCAATTTAATTCATTACAAGGATTTTAACTTAATGCTTTACAAATATTGAAACAGATACTGTATAAGCTTTCTAAAACAAGTACATTATTCAAAGAACTGTATATTCTTCTCCCCTGTTTTCATAACAAAAGTGCCTGTCAATTTACTTTTCCCTTTTAACAGCTATTTTAAGCGTTATGGTAGTTCATCTAACAGAACGTTTCTGTTATTGTTAAAGCAATGGAAAGAGATAGCTAGGGTGTGACTTTCGCGTTTCAAAGGGTTTTTGCATACCAAAGCCGAGGGCCTGAAGGTCTCTATAGGAGATCTGACTTGTCTTGTTAAAGTCTACTTTAGATTGCCAATTATTCGTCTATTTATCATTTATCTTTAATTAAAAAAAAAATGTACTAAATATTGAATTAGAGTTTACTTTATATACCATAATCAATACTTGATAAATGCATTTTTGAGCAAAACAGTTTTAAATTATTGGATTGCAGAATTTTCAATTATATCTATTATGTTAAAGGTAAAATTACCAATGAATTTTCTCATTATTTCTCATTAATAATTCTTCCATTTATCCTTCAATAGTTAATTTTCTGCTCGTTTGTTTCTTCACTTAAAATTTTTATGCTCATAATTATTGAAAAAATGAAATTATCTGCACCTTTGTAATTATCATCGTTATAATACAGCAACAGAACATTTTTATACTAGGAAAAAATATATATTCGTGTAATAGTCCGAGATTAATGATTGGCAAAATTATCCATTAATCTCTAGCAATCTATAAAACTAGTTTAATGAACAAGATAAAAATGAGTAACAGATATTTTAATTAACACCTTTGCAGTTACTAAATTCCTTCAGTGTTAGACTTTACGTTGAAAATATTTTCCCAGAATGTATGTGCTGTAAGTTTTAATGATAAAAAGTTGATAAAACGAACGTTAGAGTGTGACCTAATAAAGACAAAAACTTTAGATTTATTTGTAGCCTACAGGCTATATATTTAAAGAATCACATAACAGTATTTTTTCCTTCCCAAAGGATTAATTCAAATATAAAAAAGTAACTAAAAAATTAAAATTTTAGATAATTAAATTATCTAAGTGAAGGGTAGCATTTTTATATAAATTATAAATATTTTCACTCCAAAATTATCTAGCTTTAGTTGTTCATAATGTTTCCCATCAAAAAATAATCCTATATAGATTTTATACAGAAAATTTATTTAATTATGTTACGACTCAGCATTTTACTTCTTTAAATTCTTTAGAAATATTTTGTCTCTTATTAATGTTTCTCGATTCGAATCGATAACAATAGCACTTATATCAACTGCATACTTTCAAAAATTAGAATAGAGTGTACAAATTTAAACTCGTTATCTTTCAAGAATTCCAAAATAACAGGTAAACTCAGAATGAAAAATTATAGTAGCATTCAGATTCTATCGAGCTTCATACTATCATCCATCAAGATCCTGCCTTAGACAAATAGTAAACTTTCCACCCTATAAATTCCATTGATTAAAAATAGATTATTATTTATCATGCATATATTAAATAAAGTCTAAAATATTAATTAAAATCCTTCGTTTTAAAAATTCCGAAAAATTTCTGTATAAATTTTAACTTTCCCATAAAAATCACTACTTGAATCTTTTTACGCCAGGAAAAATACTAAAATATTTTATATTCTAAAATTAATGTTTTCTAATTTAAATACATGATAATTAGCATTTCAATGCAGTAGTACTTTACATTGTTCGAGAACTAATACGTTAAAAGTGAATTTAATCAAGTAAATGAGAAGAGCATCTTAAGATTTATCACAGATAACTTGCAGGCAAAAGAATTGCTTAAAAAACGGAACTTCACAAATGAAAGGAGAGTGATAAATGTTCCCATTCTCTTCTATTTTCTTTCAAAACTGTTTTAGGATGTGCAAGTGAAGTGGCCCTATTTCCATAATAATTTTTAGAGTTATATATTACATTTACAAGCGAGTCGGTTCGCTAACAGATAACGATAAAAGAGAACAGACAGGAAGTTTGAAACAACTTAAATAAGAGAAAGAAATAAATTGAGAAAGCCGTCAAAATCTAAACCAATTTGTACTCGGGCGTGGAGCTGTAAACCAAGACGGCAAAGGTAGGAAATTACAGGTGACCAGACAAGAATGAATGTGTTGTATGCCATGTATCTTCAGCACTACATCCAACTACTATATACCTATAGGAGGGTAAAGGAAACAGATAGAATACCATCCTATAATTCGTTAGTAGCACAGGCGGGCCTCTATAATTAGACTTTTGTGTAGGGGACGGTTGGAACGCATATCTTTGCACTTTTTAGTGATTTATAGAAGGTAATAGAAAAAAAGGTCTCACTAAAAACAACATTGTATAATTTGGATACTCTGAGTTAATATATACAAAAAAAAGTACATTGTGTGTTCTCAATGAAAAGAAATTAATCCATCTAGAGAATCCTAGAGTGTCTGAGTCTTATCTTGTGTCACGGATGAATTGTCTCCTGTCCTTTCCATCACCCTCAGGTGACAAGAGTATTGTCACGTAAAAATGACGTCATCTAATTTTTGTGGTGAAAATGCTATTTAATGTAGCTGGAGGATAATTTAAAGATTTGTAAATCATTTTAGTCTATGGGTATGGATAATCTATGGTCTGGAAGTTCTCCTCCATTAATTTTGATCGCACTTGAATTTTCAAAATAATGTTTAAGAGATTTTTTTATAAAATATAAGTACAGTAATAAATTGTAAAAATTCAAGAAAACTTCAAGTTTAAAACTTTTTACAAAATAGAAAAGTTTTACTGGTAACATGAATCATTTCTGAGATTAAACAATTCATAAGAAAAAAGAACGATAAAAATTAATAAAATTATTTGAATTTTTGTATTATTAATTAGTTAAAATGTATAAAAATAACAAATTGATTATTGTTCATATAAAACTTTGTATAGTCTTTGCTATATTAAATAAATATATTTATTTAATTATTATCAATTATTATTCGAACAAATATATAGTTAGCTTATTAATGTATACTATATTATAAAATACAGTAATTTTATTCAAGCGAAACTGTTTTAAAATTCATAACTTCAAAGCAAAATGATATGTATCTTATATGATAAGAATATTGCTTAAGATAGCAAAAATGTTCTGCCTGTGATGAGAAAAATTATACTTATAGCTAATTCCGTCCAAAGAATGGATGGAATTAGCTATACAACAGAATACATGTTTCTGGATCAAACACAGATAAAGAAATATGAAAATTGGAATAAGATAACCTACTTCCAGAATGAATAAGTTGCATCTATTGTATATATACAGAAATAACACCCATACATTGCCAACAGATAAAAACAAAGCGAATTGTATTTATCTAATTACGAAATATTAATGGACGTTCGTTTAAATGTGGACAGATTATAAAGCAATTTCGAACATAATTCAATTATCTTTATAACATTGATATTAAATAAAATTTTAAACATATTTCTGTAATATCGAATTTAAATAGAAATGCCTAACAAATCTGGAAGCATCTCTTTCTACAACGCTGTATTTTATTATAGATTATTATTATTATTATTATTAGATTAAATAATAACATGGCGGCTCCTCTATCTAATAACCTATAGTCCTAAAAGATTATTTCGATTAGCAGTGATGTTACATTTATTAAAAGAGCTTATTTGAATGCATACATTATGTAGAATTCCTGTTCTCTTGTCACGAAGGTGTGTTCTTATACAAAATAGTGAAAAGACAAGCAGTTCAGTTAATTCTTAGTTTTTGTTGTTTACTGCTAATATAAAATCTTGAACGATATTCTATCATTATGCTATCTTCCCTTAATTATTTTAAATTTCTTAAAGTTAACACAGCAAATTGTTTTGCCAATAATTTGTTTTTATTATTTATGAAAAATTAAACGCCTTATTGGATTTTTTAAAGTTACAGTAATTTTTTTTTGGTCAAATAACTGAAAAAACATCTGTAACGAAAGAGAATATTTTGTAAATTTTCTTAAAAATGAAAGTAGAAAACCGAACAATGAAAGATGAGCTGTATAAATGATAATTTTTCCTATAAAATTACTTCCTGAGGCCTTTTCAAGCACAAGGAAAAAGTAATAGTAGACTTATGCTCTTAATCTTCCGTAGATTTGTAATTATGGTCGATACAAAAAAAATGTCTATTGTTAACTTTTCTCTAGAAAAACAACACACCCAGATACTTTAATAAGCCGACGATTTAACCCATATGTGTTCAATCAAAGAATGAACATGTGCTGACAGCAAAATGGCCACCAACTTCCCACAATATCACGCAAATCTTTTTGATATTTTTACACTTCTAAAGAAACACATTTCTTCGTAGAAATTAAGTCGTATACGACTTTATTAACTTTTTTAAAAGTGCATAGGTCAACACGTGATATATTTAGAGAAAAATCTATTTAAAAAGAAAAAAAAGAAGTCATAAACATAACAGATGCAGGAGAATGCAAAGAGCCGCAGGAAATGAGGTACCACCTCAATTAATTAACATTATTAGACGGTATGCTGCACATCAAATCTTAATTTTCAATTGGAGTAATTATCTTCCTTCCAAAACTGCGGCTTTCTTTGATCTAAATCATCTGATAGGCGTTACGTCACACTTATGACATTACTTTTCATTCTTTTTGAAAATTACTTAGGCCATTTAACTTTTACGTGTATATTTAATTCATACCATACTGCATTTTGTATTTTCGAATGAAATAGTTAATAAACTTAAGAATTGTAGCACAGAACATTATAAAAAAAAATTTTGACATAAGATTTTTAAATAACTATCTTAGATTCGTGGATTATACCTGAACTTAATAAACTTAAGAATTGTAGCACAGAACATTATAAAAAAAATTTTGACATAAGATTTTTAAATAACTATCTTAAATTCGTGGATTATACCTGAAAGAACCTTTTAAATAACGACCTAACAATGCTGTACAAATGTGTGACAATAAGTATATAGTATGGTTATTATTAATTAATAAATAAAATGTACTCAGTAATTTTTACTGATGATAATTTTTATATCTCACTCTAATTTGCTCATTTATTCACTCTAATTTTTATATAGTAGGATTATGAGAACATATAAACGAAAATAATATAAAATAATAAATAAATATGATGTGATTAAAACATTATGAATTTTTATAATTCTTAATTCTTTCATTTGAATTATTTAAAAAAATGTAGATTAAATCATTAAATGACAAAAAAAAATTTAAAAAGAAAACACAAATTTTATTATATTTTGCAAGATTATTGCATAAAAATAAAAATTTCTTTTACTAATTTGTGCTGTTAGTATTCTTTTAATCTGTTCAATATATTATTATTATTAAAATTATGTATTAAATCCTTACAGTACCTAATTTTTTATAATCTTTTCTTTCTGTTTATAACTTATTACTGACTTTAAAATCAATCTCTCGATATATTATATTTATGCAATGCTTCTGTGTAAAGGATTTTATAGATTTTAGCAAGGACACTTGCTAGAATCTATACAATCTTTCGTACATTTGCTACAAGGATATCTAACAGTTTTCTATTAGGTTATTATTATTATTTTTTAAGTTATTAAAGTAAGAACACAAGATAAACGTTGGTTTTTTTATATAAAGAATATTAAGCATGGATACAGAGATCTATTAGTTATCATGTTTCCTTTTGATAACAAAGATATTACAAACAAAAAATTGTTTTTAAACTGATTAAATAAAATGTGTTTAGAGAAAGAAATTTTTAATGATGGTATAACTTCGAGAAACGTCTAATATGAATAGCAATAACAGTAGGCTAAATCAATGAAAAAATAAACCAGCTATACTATATTTCCCTATATAAAAAAAGAAGGAAAACAATTTCATATTTCTAAATATGATAAATCGTATGAGGGGATTTTTTAGTTTCGAACAGTTTTGATGTCATTCCCAGCGTATTTTGACACCAGGCAATTAGAGGACACCGGTATGTCAAAAACTCTTCTAATGTAACAAAATATTTTCTGCCTAATTGGTGGTTTCTCATACACATGTCGTTCTGCCACATTGATTACTGTTTTCTCTTCGCTTGTTTAGATAGTGGGTAGCACCATTCAGAAGTTTCCCACACTTCAGTTTAAAACTTCAAAAAAAAAATTACAAAGAAAAATAACAACAATCAGCAAAGTGAGCAGACCAAAAAAAAAGTAAATTAACACGTGGAAAAATTAATCAATTTCGACCAAATCAAAAAAAAAAATAATCTTTTTCAATTAACACGTGGAAGAAGAATGAAATTAATCTATTTCAGAAATCGATTAATATAAAAACTCAATTTGTTACAAAAGGCATTATCATTTACGCGATAAGATAATTACCGGTGATAATTAGTAATAATAATAAAAAATATGCAATAATAATAAATACCTGGCAATGCCTTATCGAGTCCATACCAAGTTCAATTCAGTACTGACTTGTTGCCTTGGTAACGGGCGTAGCACGTGGCAGAGCGATTCTGCACATTGGGGGAAGGGAACGATGGGGGTCGGTGTCGTTCGACGTGGGTGGCCCTACCAGTAATCTGTTACGGGCAAGAGGTGATTCCCTGTGTCTTATGTCAGGTCTGTAATTATTGTCTGACTGCCGACTTCCCATGATTCAACGCGTTTCTTAATTGATTTACCGTTCAAGGGGAACCCAACAAACTTTTCCATGGTTTATTCTGATGATACTTTTTCTGAGTATAATTGATTTCTCTGACAGTGTTTATAACCGATCGTGCTTTCCGGAATGCAAATGATCGCTTTAATATAATTATTTAAGACGATATTAACGTCGTAATGACTTTAGATTGCATACGTTTTGCCTTTCTTTGTTTTTCGAATTACTGTCGTTTCGTGATTTAATTTTTGATATTTCGGCATTTCTGTCTTAAGTTGTAGACCGGGTCTAGACAGGTTTTTTTTTTATTTTGCATGATTAAACGTTATAGTTTTATTTTGTGAAGATTAATAACTAACAGACACCATAAGAGGTCGAAATGTGGCTAAACGCTAAATTACCTCTTTTTGCAGACTTGTATGCTTACACACACATATACAATATATACAGCTTTTACTTGCACCTGCACCTGCACAATCGTTTGTTAAGGCAATTTTGCAGATAAATCATTATAAATCACATTTTTGTAGATTTGGTATGGTTTTATTTCTGTCTCATCTGAGATGTTTTATGATGATTATGTCTGTTTAAATGGTTTGAAGGCAAATTTTGTTTTGCTAGATTTGTTTTTTTTAACTCATACAGTATTATATATTTATAAATAATGAATAAACAATCAGTTTAAATTAGAAATATAATTTAATTTTCATTAAATTATATATAGATTTTCCTGCTTTTCCTTTGCTTAAGCTATTATAATCTTGTATAATTATTAAATTATAATTATTGCAATAATTATAATAAATTTTTACAATTATTAACATAAAAATGAGACGAGTTATACATTGAAATTTTTTTTAAATTAATTAATAATATAAGGTTAATAATTACAGAAATATTAGTGGTCAAATAAATATTAGGAATAATTATTAAATTCTCTAGAATTAGTTTCGGCAATGATAAAGCAACTTAAAGTAGATTTATAGCAGTTAATGCAATTCTAATGAGATAGCTGAACTTCTGTTTGCATATCTTGCTATTGCAAGTCTGATTTACAGCACTTCTTATAATACATTCCTTTTAAGACTCTTATTTTACGGCATTGAATACTTCACACAAATATGTATGGCCGAATTTTGAACTATATTTTACGAGTAAACAACCAATTGAATTATTTTAATTGTTATAACATTTAGATTCTAATTTAAGCTTAAGAAAAAAAAATCTCACCTATTTTAGCATTAGTTATATACTGAATTAGCATTGAATGAATGGAATATATATTTTTTTGCTTTCGAATTTTATTGCTTGGAATCCTCTTAATGCTTTCAATAAATTTTACTATTTAATAATTTGCTATTATGTAAAAAAGAACACATTTATAATTTAATTTATTTTTTTACATTAAAAAAATATTTGCATAATGTTTAAATTAAGCGTGTAAATGAATTTTAATTAAATTTTTATTATTATTTTGCGTGATTATTGAATAAATGATAATAAGGATTCTCCATAATATTTATTGATTTAGTTTCGAGAATTTTTTGCGGCAGAGTAAATATATAAACATGTATACTAATGTAGTTTGGGTATATAAACAGAAGTCAATGGAAAACACGTGTCTAGAAAACCAGTGATCAGTGACGTAGATAATGCAACTATTGTGACGTCATTGTTATGGAAAAGGCAGGTGACGTGTCCATATTGCAGGATAGGACCACACATGCAGCTAACTCGTAGAATTGTCACTATGAACTTCCTCGCTTCATTGCCTGTCGTCACGTGACTCGCGACAGGAAGTTATTGACAAAAAAAAATAAAAATAGAGAGAAAAAGAACCCCCCTTCTATCGTTAATTACTCAATTTTTAATCTGTACAGATAGCTACGTGACGAAAAACGTAATAAAAGAAATCCCTCTTAATACGAATTTTAACGAAATTAAACACTTTTATCAGATCAAAAAAGAAAAAATAAAAATAAATTTATATAAAAAGAAGCCGACAGGAATTTCGCTCCGGTAATTTTGGACACAATCTTGTGACAATCTTTGAGTAAGAGTAGAAGCGAGGGGAAGATGTGTTATCAGTTGGGAAAGTAATCTGAACAGTTGTATTTTTCGAAAACACCTGTTTTCTACCCCTTTCGATAATTGTACATCTGTTTTCTTACCAAGAAAACATTTGGTGACGTAATGTATACCTATCGATTAGATCTGCAATCGCTTTTAACACAAGTAATCTGAAGATTGTGAGATAATGAACTAGATAAAGTTCATTAAAAAACATCAATTTTAATTAAAACGTGATATAATCCAGTAAACGTTTTTTCTCTTCCTTCTAAACTTGGAAAAAAATATATATAAAAAAATTGTTTTTGTTCAAATTTAATATAAATTTCTCGTTATAACGAGTGCTTTTATATACCTTTCTATATAGGCTGACGTTTTACAAATGACTCACTTTCCTTTTTCGTTAAGTGAATTACGTATCAGCTACACAATGCTCGTGGAATAATGCGACTATATGTTGTATAGAATATAAATCAATACGATTCAATGCTGCAGACTGTTGATATGGTTCAGAATATGGAGAAGATATAGAGGAGACTATTGTCCTGTACAAGAAAGGGGGAATGACGGGGAGGGGCTGACGGTAGCGAGTCCAAGGACCACCCTTAAGTTGCGGACCACCCACGTCGTATCACTAGCCACCAGAAAAGATTTACACTCCTTAGCACAGACCATATCAAATCACATCATCTCCCTTTTTCAATGTCCAGTTGTCCAAATCTGTCACGTAAAGGACCACCAGGTGTTGACCTACCGATCATATTCAAATATTTTAGTGTCAAGGTTCGTCTTTGTAAGAGGTTTTGATACCGGAGTGGGATCTGATACCCTTCTTTGGTATCAGAATTTCTTAAGCACAAGTACCCAGGAGAGAGAAGAGAGATATTTTATGATCAATAAAAATTTATAAGCTTATACAAAGAGGGAAAGATATTTAAGTAAAAAAAAGAAAGAAAATGATAAAGTGCATGACACACACTATCCACACGAAGATTTATTTTGGATGCGATATTTATAGAATTGTAAGGAAAAGTTTGAAAAATAGCAAAGTGTAAACACTGTGTATTTTGAGGTTGAACATATTTCTCACGATTTTTTTGAAGATTGCTTCATAATTCTCACGTTTCTTTATAACACGTCGCCTATCTGGCTCTGTCTACAGGAAAGTACAGATATGGAGTGTATATTATAAAAAGAAAAAATTACTTAATGATATAATATTCTAAATTGTTTAGATTGCACATGACAAACAACTAAAAGTAATGATGAACTTTGCTGTATAGTAATTTTTAATTTACTCTTCTCAGATAATTTTCAGTTTACGTTATTATTGATGATGGAAAACTGAAGTATTTCGTAGCGTGACGCATTAAGCACCAGACTCGATGCTGATTGACAAGGAAACCGTAATAGAAAAAAAAATCAGTTTGGTTACAGTGTGCAGCATTCCATAAGCACGATCATATTACAGTAACAGAATGTCTGCGAATAAAAATTATCCGTTTGTTCATATATCAAATGCTTATATCGATAAAATTCTGTATTTTTTATTTATTTTGTAGACTTATTAACATTCATTAAATATTCGTAAGCATAATTATAATATTAATATTACTTTCCTTCACATCTTTTACGTTGTTTTTATCTGTTGACGTATTATAAGAGTATTTTTAATAATTTTTATACATATTTTGGAATTTTTGTTGGCATTTGAATTTAAATAATTTTAAAGATTCATCATCTATTTAAAATTGTTACTATCCTGTTTTATGCTCGATAGTCATCACTATATATATATAATTATAATATTGTACTATACTTAAATATTTCCTTTCTTTCAACTTTCTAACATATATTTTCTCTTTTTGATATTTAGTTTATTTTTTTTTCTTATTCATTATGCTATAAATCTTCATACTTTTGTTTGATCAAATATTTTACTTTTCCATCTATTATTAGCACAGATTTAAATACAGTAACTACTTTTATTTATTACTTTATTTTATTTATACCACTGAAGCTAATTTAAGTTTGTGTGTTTCTAAACATTTTTTTCTTTTCTCAATATATGGTATGTACTTTTTCTGTTTACATTTCTTGAATTCTTATAATATTTTATTTTTTTTTCCACTTCGATTTTGTAACGTAGTTTAATGTTATTATTATATTATCGCTTTTCTTCTATTTATCATTTTTGTGTTCAATTTTCGCAACTATCGCAACTTTTCCTTCATATTCAACTAGATTACTGTTTTATTTCCGACTTATAGACGGTTAAATTAATGATTTATAGCTTCAATTAACTTTCATGATCGTACAAAAATCGCAAGAAAATTTTAAAACAAACCATACTCTTCATTTTTCGAAACTTTTAAAGCTCTCAGTGATAGAAATCACAGTTTAATTTATTCATTTTGGCTTTAATCTGTCCAGATGAGGTTTCAAAAGATTATTTCCTCTCCAAATTAAATAAAAAATTTGACTTTTTTCATCTAAATAATGTTTATTGTAATTTGTTGTAAGCTATAGAAAGAGCGAGATAAAATTATTTTATTTATTTTATTTATATTAAACTGAATTTTTGTTAGTTTTGATATGCTTAATATGTGAAGAATGATCTTGAAATATTTTAGATACGACTCTTCCAAACGACTGCCTTTAAGTCTTCATTTATATTTGTAGTTTATAAAGCAAGAATAAATTTATTTTGTTACTTTTAAGACTTCATGTTGTTCATATAGCATATAATACTTTATATATTCCAGAATTGTTAAATTGGATACCAAATAAAATTCTATAATCGAATAAGTTTCTAATTTTTAATGTTCAAGTAGATAAAATGGCTTTCGCTTAAGTGTAGAAAAATTCAGATAAAAGAAGCACATAATAAAGAGCTTCTATTGAATCAAATCATACAGTTTTGTTAGTTTTCTATGATTTTTATTTTGATATAATGTCGATAAGAAAATATTGAAATTAATGATCCAACTACGTTTACATTTCCTGTCTTAATGTTGTCGCAAGTTTTCACATCAATATAAGTGCATACGGAATTCTAAAGCATAAAAGTTAAGACACCAAATATAAATTCTCTGGAATATAAGACTGGCTTAACAAGATTAAGTTAATGTACTGGATGTCCTTTGAACTCAGTTAAGTCATCCCAAAATTTTACGCCATAATTTTAAAGCGGCAATTTATGTTACATGTTATATTCGTGATGTACCTAGCTTAATCATAAATTTTTTTAGTTGCAAATTCAAATAATTCAAATTATTTGGTTTTAAAAAGATATTTTTATGATAGAATTAGGAGTATAAATGAGTCTGATAATTTTACCATTTCTTAAAATAATAAAAAAAAAAGTTTTAGGGATCATTGTTATTCTCTTGAAAGTTATCTTATATTTGATTAATTGATTATAAACGGTATATTCAGTAAATTTTTTTTTTTAATTTTTGCTTAATTTATCATTAAAGCATTGATGCCACTATCTGATAAATTTAATTTCTGTTAATTATTATTGAAAATAAAAATATTTAGAAAATTCTCCTCTATTAATAACAATAATAAATAATTTATCTCGATCAGTTTGACTATATAGTCTATCAAATTAATTGAATGATTAAATTCTTCAAAAACTAGGATTTTTTTCCCGCTGTAGTTGACAGTGCTGTTATGCCACAGAACTCAATTAACTTCTTTAAATATTTATTAAACTTCTTAAAAACTTTTGATGAACTTTTTAATTATTAAAATATTATAAATTATTAAAAATCCTAGTTTTTGAAGAATTTATTCATTCAATTAATTGGATAGACTATATAGTCAAACTGGACGTGAATAAAAAACCGCTACCTAACTAATTAACATTGAATTTATCTCGATGTTATGCTCTAAAATTTTTGTAACATAATTTAATATCTTGGTATGCACATTTATAATTTAGGAACCAAAAATTTCCATATCTTGGAACTTTCAGATTTAAACTGCTTTGTTTTCTTTGCCATTCCAACTTTTGGAAAATTTTTAAAATTTTCAATTTATTCTTTTTTAATTCCAAAATTTTTTTCCATTACAGTACTATAAATCTTGATTTGTAGATCATCACTTTTATAATGCCTACACAAAATTTGAGGTTTACCTCTCTTTTTCCCCCTCTGTAATTTTGATTTAAAGTAAAAAATAAGGGCTCAGATTAGTAATGTTAATTAGCATAAAAAAAGCATCAATTCATGAGTATCAGTTAGTTTGTAATACGATAATTGTGCTAAAATATGTTCTGAGTTCATTTGCCCATTGGCTGTCTGAGATCACCAAAATGTTTAATTAAAATTTAATACATCTCAAGATGAAGTTTATCAATAATATTTATTTGATTGCTACTCTATAGGTGATTGAAGTAAGCATAAGTCTGAAGATAGATACAGTATATGTTATTTTATAAAACTGGTTGAAGCTACCAATACAGGGAAGCTAGAATCTATAATGACTGTTTATTGAAAGTTTTTAATGCTGCCCTATTTTTAGACTAAAAGGGCTTTGGACTTTCACATATTTAGGGCACCGAAATTAACACCTCAAACATCACCTACTTTTTAACCGAAAAAATCTCTTCGTTCAAAAGATATTACAGTAATCATCAGGAATAGGTCTAACTGTGAATTATATATTTATCTTAATTTATTCATCTTATTTCCTGAAGTCTATAGAGAATTATAAACTTCATGATTTAAAATTATAAAATCTATCATAAACCATTAAAAGAATTTCATTTAAATATATTTTTATACATACAGTATACAGTATACAGTATACATTTATCTAATTAGCTCACCATATTTTTTTTATTTAATATTGATTTTTATATAAAATTTCAGCTCATCTGATTGATTTTCGAAAAGTTTGACGTTTTGAATGAATGGATTGAATCAACGAATTCGGATAGATAAATGTAGTTATCCATTGAAGTTAAATAATTAAATATTTTCTATAATTTTAACTTTTTTTACAAACAGTGGTTTTACACATTGAATATTGCATTTATTTTGCCCATATGATTATTGATAAGATGTCAACTATTTGATATTTATTCGTCATGCTGCCTGTTTGTGATATAATATCTCCACTAATAACTTTAAAAATATTGGATATATTTTCATGAAAATTTGAAGCAACGTTCTAACATTAAAGACAATCTCAACGGCACAACATTTAATTATCTAGCTTTGATCTTTTAAAAATAGCGAACATTAAACTTCTGAGTTGCTCTCTTAATATATGCTAAACTATTCATTTGTTTTTTTTTTTTTTTAATGAAATTTAGCACAATAGTCATATTATTGAAGATGATCTCGAAGGTATATTAATTTAACTCTTTAAATGTAACCGTTTAAAAATGAGGATGTTCAAACTTCAAACGTTTTTCTTTAATAACTTTTAAAGCATTTGATAGAAATTTATAAAATCTAACAGGGATCAGGATACTAATGGCAAATTTGGAATGGTTTTAATTAATTTGTATATTTATCTTTTTAAAAATGGCAGACTTTCAATTATATAATATTTTTCTAAATATTTAATAGACATTTTTATGATATTCAAAATATAGGTTATGTTATTCAAGATGATTTCGATGACACATATTTCAATTCCGTAACTTTAATCATCTCAAAATAAAGAACATATACAGAATGTAGACGATTACAATAAGGTGAAGTGGGATAAGTGCAGAGTGGTTTTTGAAAAGTTGGACTTTAAACACAAGTATTTTAACCTATCGTATAAATACTTAACAATATCTGTATCAATCGCATTACTCAGTTGTCACTGTTTAATTCATACTGACTATTGAGTCAATTATCCTTGTAAATTTTAATTTTGATACAAAATTATACAAAATGTCAACCACTCTGCACTTTCCCTGAAAACGGGACAAGAGCATACATACAAGCTAAAAATCTTTGAAGTTTATTTACACACACTACGGGGCAAGAACAGAATTATGAACAAATCTGCTATAAAATGATTTTTACCGGATTAAGATAGGTTGTTTAGTTTTACAGTTATCCCTTTTTTATGGTAATGTCAAAGCTGTGTGTGATCCTCACATGTGACACTTGTAATGGTTGATGTAAATACTGGAATCTCATCAATCATTATGCGACTTCTATGTCGAAAGGCTGATATTAACTTTTAGTAGATTATTACAATATTAACTAGCAAAATTTCGCTTATCTTATAATTAAAAACAACCAGTAAATGCACTTACCCCGTTTACGAACTTACCTCACTCCACCTTAGTTCTTTTCGCACTGCTTAATTCTAAATCTTTAAAATTACATATTACAGATAAATGAAAGTATATTTATTAAAAAAAAAACAAACAAATCTAATCTTTTTTTTAAAACTTATGCAAACATTTCAATATTATCTGAAAAATATATATATATAAAATTTAGAGTATTCAAATTTTAGGTGGTCGTAATTTATTAGCAAAGTTACTATCTTCACATCTACTATCAAAGATTTTGAATTTATCATATATTGTTCCCATTACAAAATGACGACAGTTTAAAATTTCATCAGTAATACTTTTGATCTATTAATAACTTTTTTGTCACATATAAGTAACATTATAATACTAATTAATTATAAACGTGCAATTAATAGTATTTAAATCTGCAAACAATTTTTATATTGTAATACAGTAGTAATCACGATTTTCACGTGCTTGCAGTAAAATATCATAAATCCGAATACCTTTAACGATTTATCCGTTTTATCCAGATTTATATGCTCATAAATATTGGAATTAAATATATTTTTATTTAACGAAATGTAATTTATATGCATCTTATATATACAAAATATAATATTTCAAATATTATTTTACCTCAACATCTGGGGAAGATAAAATTTACTGAAGTAAATTTTATCTTTCCCAGCTGTTGAGGTAATTATGTAAGTTAAGATATGCAATACAGTAGTTACTTTAATGTTTAAAAAAGTTATCAAATTTTTTGTTGTAAAAATCTAATAATAGATGGCGACACACAAATATTTACTAGCACAGTGTATAACACACACAATAGTTTCAGTTGTATAAATTGATATAAAATAACAATAGATATTTAATTTTAAATTTATTAATTTTGTGTATTTTAAAATAAAGACAGTACTACTTTTATTCAAAATTTTTATTAATTTATATTTTATGTTTTGATGGTTCACACGAAAAATTATTTTTGCATAAAACTTTATAATTTATAAAGCTTTTTTATAGCTGATATCTTTAATAAATTTATACATATGTATGCCAAACTTATTCTGTTAACTTTTGTTTTTTTGTTTTTAGTTATTATGTTAGAAAACTGATAGAAATGGGTAGATTAAATTTATTAAAATTAGTTATAGAATAATTCTTATTAATTATTTTAATTTATTGAAATTATTATAGAATAGCATGAAATCATTGGTGAATTACACTCCGCAGAATGTATCCGAAATAGTATTTTAAAGTGTATATAAATTTTGGAAAAATCAAAATATGAAAGTTCTGTTTTGAATTGGTAATTCAACTGATATGAACCCAATTGAGAGTCTTTAGGAATACATGAAAAAATAAATCATAAAGGAAATTAGAGCAAAAAAAGAAAAGACAACTGATTGAAAAATTGATTAGCATATGGCATTATCCTCTTACAATAAAAGACAATGCAATAAGATACATTGAAAGTAGGCCACTAAGGATAAAACCCCTTATTGTTGTCAAAGTATCATCAACAGAATATAGAAAAAAAATTATATGTAATACAGATAAACAGATTTTCGCTATTACAGTATAGGCCTATATAATATTAATTCATGTTTTTATTTTCATTGTAAATATTCGCTAATAATATTTCACAATAAGAAAATGATACTGAATTTATATAAGGCGGAGTGGGGTAAGTGCACAAGGTTTTTACAAAGTTGGACTTTAAATGCGATATTTATTTTTCCTTCTGCTTCGGTTTTCTTTAAATATCGGGAGAAAATGAAGATATTTTAAATGTTTTGCAACTTTTGCAAAACAAGATTGGAAAGTTTCTACTTAATTATTTATCAAGGGGGATCGATAATCATTTCTAATTACGTACCTTAATTAAATGAAATTTTCTTTCAATAATGATCGTCACTTAATTAAAAAAACATGTATTGTTATTATTTTGCAAAGTGTTTTGATTAAATTTTATGTTTTTAAATATAAACATTATTAAAATTATGCAAAAATAATATGGAAATTTTGTGTCGAAAACAGTTAGATAATTATTTATTTCTGTTTTAGTTCTATATTCCAGGATTAATATTGAGTTACAACCGAATAACAAAATTATACCGTTATTATTATTAGTCAGTAAGATAACTGAGATAAAAATGCTGAAAAATATAGACAAATCATTCTAAAATTTCAAATAGGCCTATGGCTTTTTGCAACTGTGAGAATCTTCTCTTATATATAGTTATACTATGCTTAGAAAAGATTATACCGTTATTATTATTAGTTAGTAAGATAACTGAGATAAAAATGCTGGAAAATATAGACAAATCATTCTAAAATTTCAAATATGGCTTTTTGCAACTGTGAGAATCTTCTCTTATATATAGTTATACTATGCTTAGAAAAAAAAGCATAAAATTCGAGAAAAGAAATAATAATTCAGAAAGAAAGGTACTATGTCTTTTTATGATTAGAAGGAATAATGATTTCTTTCATTTCCCGAATAATAATTCGGGATAAACACAAATTCTAAGATATAAATATTTGTCATCATTAAAAAATTTCTCTTTTCATATTTATTTAAGTCCGATATTTGCTTAAGTTTCGTGTTTCGTTAACTTTAATAATATCTATTGGAATATTTTTATTATTAAAAAAAATCATTGAATTTTATATTAAATTAATTGGATAGTGCGTTAATGGACTCAAAATAAACTCAAAAGTAAAATGGAAAATGGATATTGTATATCTACTGCCGGAATATTTTTATTATTAAAAAAAAATCATTGAATTTTATATTAAATTAATTGGATAGTGCATTAATGGACTCAAAATAAACTCAAAAGTAAAATGGAAAATGGATATTGTATATCTACTGCAATATTCATCAACTCCTCATAAAAAAAAGAAAAAATTCTTTTTAACCTTCTCCCTTTACTTAAAACATTTAGCAGACATTTTCTCTTAACAATGATTATTTTTCCGTGCCATTTTCAATAACAAATGATAAAAAATACGTCTTCAATCTTTATTATTCCTATAATAAATATCAGAATGATCTATCATTGTTAGAATCGATCGAATGGTGCGTTAATTTATTTTAGGAATTATTTTATAATATTATAATTACGATTTTAAAATTAACAATACGATACCATATTAGCGAATAATATTCTTTAAATCGTAGATTTATATCAACACCTAGAGATACTCACGGTTTACTTTTAAACTGGATTTCTCTTTTGTAAGGAACCATAGAAAGACTTAGTAACTAATCTCTTATCATCAGAACGAGATTTGTCGGCAGTGAAAAACGTTATTTCGAGATACTTTTAGAAAATTGTAAGGTACCGTTATCTTCATTTCTTTCACGTTTTATTCTTTCCGTCTGAACTAATGGGCTTATGGTTAATCAAACATTCATAGATTCACAGGAAATGGTATTGCTTCCTTTCCTTCCTCTTTGGGTTTTAGAATAAATGCAATTTTTTTTTTTTCCATCTTTTTTCCCTTCTCTTATTTTCTCTGAATTTTATATTTGTATTTTTTAATGACAAAATGGAATAACTATTTCGACATACAAAAAAATCATAATTCTAAGATCAGAAATAAATCGATTTTAATAACTTTGCGTACGTCTTCATGAAAGACTTTTTGTTAAAATGTAACTAATAAGATACAATTTGCATTAAAATACCTTTTGGATGAAGAAAAATCCATACTGGAAGATATTAAAAATGATTAGTTTGAATATTTTAAAGTTTTATTTTTTTGAATTTTTACGGTTGTTATTTTTCAAAACTCATATTTTTTGTTATTATATATATATATAAAATAGCTACTGTGCAGTCTACCATGAGAGAGAAAGAGAGGAAAAAAAAGAAACCCAAAGAAAAACACTTAAATTTTATTTGTTATTGCAAAATGATCGATAACCAAAATATAAATTTTTCACGCACAAAAGAATTTTTCTATGTTTACTCGAATTTAATTTATGAGAGATTAAATAACGTGAAGAAATCTGATATTATATATTTTTATTTAATTTAAAATTTGTTGTATTTCTATAAAATTAAAATAAAAATCGAGTTAAATCTTTGATAAAACCATTAAAATGATCAAAAATAATATTTATTAAAAGTTTAAATCTGCGTGTTTATAGAATAATAACAGGAAAAAAAAATAATAATTACAAACTCTCTAATCCCCTGAAGAATTTATAAATATATATTCCAGATTTATATCATTATTTTCTATTAAATTAATTTCTTCTTATTTATGTAAACAAATATCTAACTGTATTGTAAATCATATCTATGAAGAGAATATACTGGACGTATATACCGGTATTTTTACATCTAAAAAACTTAAACATTGCAATCTCTGTACAATTCAAATTTTAACTAAAATTTACTTCTATTCAGTTCTATGTAATTAATGATTGAATATTACTGACAATCAAAATATCCATTTTATAGTTCCATCGTATCTAATAATTTATTAAACTTTTATTTTTGAAATGATGCCTAATATAATTTGTTCTTTAATAAAATGACTGCTAAATAATCTGAATATATAAATGGGACAGGCGCTCAAATGAATAGATTAAAATATAAATAAATCATAGTATTATATAATGTTATCCCGCAAGTTGCGTAAATGGGTCATATTTATAAATATATTATTCAATTGTTCAATATACTTATCATTGACGATGTTTTGATTTCTTTTAATGAATAAAAATAGATGAAGCGAAAATAATAAACAATTCAAATCCAATCCAATGTGTCCATATGTATCCAATGTGTTATTACTAAACACTCAGCATTATACAGAATTAACAAAAATTTTAATACGATAAAGATTCTGTCCTACATCGATCTTTCTTCGTTTCTAATCTAAATTATTCTATAAACTAATATCGAACAAATGTTTGCATATTTTTCAGTTTAAATATTTTAAATTTTTGTTTTGAGCCTTGTGTTTTAGTAATTTTTGTAATATCGCGATGATAACTTCTTGGATCAGTTGATACCGAATCTGTCTTTATTATTGCATAAGCGATGTCAGGGAATGGATAGAATGGATTTCTTTTGATAGTTCTGATAAAAATATTTGTTTATTATCGCATTTCTATATCAATTAATGATTTCTATATTTGTTACTAATTGTTATAATATTGTATGGATCATTTAAATTGAAAAATGTGTAAACATTTGTTGGATGTTCCATTTTAGAACAATTTCGGTTGGATGTTAAAGAAGATAGTATGCACAACTGAATCTTTTTTTTTTGTATTAAAATTCTTTTTAATTCTACAGTATATAGTATTATGTGTTTAATATTAAGATCAAAATTTGCATTATTGTTGCTAAAAAATGGCAATTTGCATCTTTTAGCAACAACAACCTTTTGCAATATTAGAGAATGTAGCGGATACTATCGGATATCTGATATATCAGATATTATATTAAAAATTCCTAATTTAACCTGTTTTTTGTATATACATAAATTCTATGAGCGATAACATTTTCACCTGTTGACTGCATTATTGTAGACACTTTAGAAATTATTTTGATTGGTGACAGAATACATATTGATATCTTATATGGCATTTGTAACCAGCACCAGCTTGAAAATTTAAGGACTGATTGCAGATGGTTTATTCCGGGCCTCTTTTTAATAAGTACATAACCCCTGTTCTAATAAAGTAAATTACGAACATTTTATCATATTCGTGATATCTATCCCTTTTGGCTGGTAGCTTACTATTCGAAAATATAATATTGCTAATTTAAGAACGATAAATGTTTAATGTTGTAAACAATGACTCCAACATCACTAAAAATGTACTGATTACTAGATTATTTTCCTATAAATTAGCCAAATAATGCTAACAATCCCAGGATGTGTACACATTGTATAAATTTTCCTAATAAACATATTGTATATACTTGTATTTCCAGTCTCGAGATACGGCATCGGAATATTGTACTGTAGAATTACTATATTTGAAGTGCCTGGCCGATGGCAGACAATATTTAAATGAAATTAATTTAAAAAAATTAAGATAAATTTCTACATTTTCTTTTGTGTTATCAAAAACAGTTAACATTTATAAGGCAAACTTACAAGGTAGTATTAACTAAGCAAATGAAAACTTTATGGATTGATCAATGATCAAGTAATCATCTTCAATTTAACTTTGTTTATTAAATT
Organism: Olivierus martensii; assembly: GCA_000484575.1. Lineage (NCBI taxonomy): Eukaryota > Metazoa > Arthropoda > Arachnida > Scorpiones > Buthidae > Olivierus > Olivierus martensii. The sequence goes on from AYEL01069564.1 coordinate 38,975, forward strand.
TAAATTTAAAAAAATGATAAAATTTCATAATAAAATACATAAATCATCATTTGTATCTTATATTAAAATAGAAAATTAAATTATATATTTTATTATAGAAATATAAGAAATATCTATGCTACATATAATATATTGTATATTGTTATTATTCAAAATACAATATTTAATGTATTTTCAATAACATCTGCATCAATTCAGACATGTCATTGATCATATTCAATAAAAATAATATATGCATAATTTTTGTTGAATATTAAAAAAATTAATTTAAAAAATTATTTTCATACGGTTTATGCAAATAATTTATGCATAACTCGTATAGAATTAATAATAAATATATTACCATCTAAAAGCTATAAGGGTAATATAGATAAGTGTCATATTATATTATTCCTTGCTTTCAGTTAGCTTCAGGTAAGCTTCAGCTTCACATTTACAGTCATAAAACAAATAAAATTGGGCTTAAACAAAGAGCCAAATTTTATTCGTTCAATGAAAATAATAAATGTTTATAAAGATGTTAAATTTGTATTATATAGTATTTATATAATTAATATTCTGTACATATAGTAATTCTAAATATTTATTTTGATAAGTACAGTATACTGTCATCTAAAATTTGATTTAAAAATTAAAAAAATAAATAATTGACGATATTATTGATAAATAATATTCTTTACATAACTAAATATTTATTTTAGCTAAGTATTATATATATATTATCACCAAAAATCTGATTTAAAACTGTATGAGTAATGCAAATAAGCTATATGTTACACATTGCTATTAAAGCAATGTGTAACATATTTAATGCTTAACGCCATTTTGTTATGATGATGACTGATTCAAATTGCAGATACTAAAGGAAAATATAATATACGGCGAAAAATTTGATTGGAATTAAATAAAAGTTACGAAAAGTTGCAGTGAAAAATGACGTTGCAGAACTAATCCAGTAGCAAACTGGACAATTGGGCCATAGAAATGGTGATGTCATAAAAATCTATTGTATACAACATCGAACTCATCAACAGTTCTTTGATAAAGTTTAATCAGCACTACAAGATCTATTAAATATTAATTTCATCGAATTGTATATCTAAAATTGTATCTGAAATTGTGCTATAAAATATTTATACAGGAATCCCTTGATTAGTGCGGTTAATAAATCCTCGCAATATACCGCATATATTAAAACCGCACTAATCAAACTAAAAAACCAATGGGCATAATTATAATGAATGATGGAAAATATCAAAAATATAAACATGTATTTTTTTCCTCTCTCAAAACGTACCTATATTACATTACATGTACTTTAGATCATTGAGGAATACGTAGGTATTTAAAAATTTATAGTAAGAATTAAAATTTATTTTTCATAAAAAATAATATTTTTTACAAAATTGCATAAATTTTGTAAAAACTAATTGCACGTCCGTAGGCATCGAGTACTGGAGAGGAATTGAAGGTAAGACTATCTATATAATATTGTAATGGCTATTAAGCTTAACAAGTTCATAAATAGCACAAAAAGCAGTTTCTGCTTTTTGTGCTATTTATGAACTTGTTAAGCTTAATAACAGTGAGATAAGCAGTTTATTTTCCAATTTGTTCCTCTATTGTAATGGCTATTACTAGGTAGTTGCCATTCACACTAAATTTATTAATAAATAAAATTACGAACTTAAAATATAGATGAAATTTAGATGACGAAAGTCGTAATATTAACAGAATTAATAAATAAATAAATAAATTTATTGCTGTGCTTAATCATGTAGACTACAATCCCCGAGATTCAGTTGCCAATGCTTCAGAGAGTTTGCAAAAAAAAAAAAAAAACGCAATTGTTGAAGCGCACTAATCAAATTTGGCACCGCATATATTAAGGGATAGTCTCAAATTTTTTTTGCGCACTAATCAAAACCTCATTATTCAAACCCGCACTAACCAAGGGATTCCTATATTTCAATATCAAAACGATTGACTAGAAATTCAAATATTTTTAAAATCTCTTAAATCCATCGATATGAAGATCGAAGATATCAATAATAAATATCTATGAATGTTAATTTAATTTTGAAAATTTTATTATAAAATATTATTAAAAATTATTAAATTAGACAACATGATGTCAACTCCACGAATTGTTTAGTTGAGAATAAACAAATATTCTTTGTCTACACTAAACAAACAGATATTATGAAATAAAACAAAAAGCTTTAATTTATATTTTGTCACTAGATGGCGTTATACAAAAGAAGAGGGGGTTCATTCTTAGCGTCACCGAATGCAACATCATTCTTGTCGCAAAATGGAGTCGAAACGAAAAAAAAATGGCGTCCATCTGAGCATATCGGAGGTGAATACAGCTTCCTAGTTCCAAAATACAGCTATACGAAAAAAATGGCGTCCATTCGGATAATAACAAAATGGCATTCATTCAGAATAAACCCAGAATTGAATACTGTATAATAAATCTATCGAAATTTTCACTCCTTTATAGCTTAAAAATGGTATGAAATTTACAAAGTTCTCTGTGATAGTTTTATCTCCATTGACCATAATTATTATCTACGTTGAAGAATTTTCGATCGATGTTATTTTGCTGTGCTTTTAAAACTCTAGATACCCCAATTGATCTTAACTTTAATTTTTTATAAAAATATTTAAATTTCTATTATAAATTAGATATATTAGTTAATTATACATAGAAGTCTTCAAAATTTGATTTACTAATTTAGCCCGTTTAATATATTACCCAAAAATTTTTATAAAAGAATTAAGTTTATGCTTTATTAAACGACTCTTGTTTCTTTTGTAGATTTGCTACAAAATGGCCTCCAAAATTATAACTGGCCATAACAGAATGGATTTTTCCTTAAAATTTCTAATAGTACAGTTAAATTTTAAATGCGCTATCTACTTATTAAAATATTGCGGACCTATCTATCAGTCTTGCCGTATTTTATATTAGAATACTTACATCTTTAACACTGAATGCGAATTCAATATTGTCGAACGAAGACTGACTAGATGATGGTCTGACTAGATGTGTAGCCTAATGGACACTGATTAACAGAATGGCCAAAAGGGTATGTGGTCAAAAGGGTGGCTGTTGTGTTTATAGGTGGAAAAACGAGGATACGAAATTAACCTCTACCAATCAGAGGCCAGTTCAACACCTGATAAAATCTTTACGCTTCATTGACACAAGCTATTAAGGCTTTTAGTATCTTAGTGGCTACAATTACCCTCTAGCAAAATGAAATTGCAATATTTTAAGAATAGACCGGAAAGGAACTAGTTTAAGGCTATTTTTACTATAAGGTTTTACTTATATTTCCTGAAATCACAAAATTATTTTCAGCAAAATTTTGAATTTAACTTTAAGATGAATACATTTTTGAAATCTTTGTAATATTTTTCGTATTTTTTTTTATTTATGTATACCAAATAGGTTCATAATCGAATCTATTTGGCATTAAATCTGGATGATAAAAATATGTGTACATCAGCAGTCACCAAGCATTAATAGTCCCACATCTCTATCAGTAAAAATAAAAAAAAAAAAATAGCAGGCACTCTTACAATAGACATGAATTATGTATAACCAAAAATATTCTATCCTTAAAAATTCTTATGCACCCCTAGTGTGCATGCATTATACTTTGGGTACTTTTGATGTAGATCTAATACAAAATACATTTAGGAAATTTTCTAAATGATTATTTCCTAGAATTTGAACTTTTGAGAATTACCAATGTCTATTTAATGGATGCTGCGTATATAAATCATTACGAACTTATTTATCAATAGAATTAATTCTTGGCATGCCATCCTAGTTGGATACCTTGATCAACAGATCCAATTCTTAGAAAAGTTTAGAACATTCTCATTTTGATTAAGCAATTTATAAAAGAGCTATATCGATTAAAGTCATTCGATGAAAGTTGGATTTTTGAAGAAAAACTGAATATTAATTACAGGAATTCCTTGATTAGTGTGATTAATAAATCCTCACAATACACCGTATATATCAAAATCGCACTAATCAAACTAAAAAACCAACGGGAATAATTATAATGAATCCTGGGAAAATATCAAAATTATAAATATGTATTTTTTTTCCCTCTCAAAATGTATCTATATTGCATTACATGTACTTTAAACTAATGGGAATAATTATAATGAATCCTGGAAAATATCAAAATTATAAATATGTATTTTTTTTCCCCTCTCAAAACGTATCCATATTGCATTATATGTACTTTAAATCATTAAGAAATGTATCTATATTGCATTACATGTATTTTAAATCATTGAGGAATTGGATAGGTATTTAAAAAATAGTAAGAATTAAAATTTATTTTTCATTAAAAAATTAATTGCACGTTCGTAGACATCCAGTACTGAAGTGGAACTGAAGGCAAGGCTGGCTAAATAATATTGTAATGGCTATTATTAAGTAGTTGCCATTCACGCTAAATTTATTAATAAATAAAATTACGAACAAATTTGAAATATAATAATTACATGATGAAAGTCATAATATTAAGAGAATAAAAATAATAAATAAATAAATTTATTGCAGTGCTCTAATCATGTAGATTACAATCACCAAGATTCAGTTGCCAACGCTTCAGAGAAATTGCAAAAAAAAATCGCACTTGTTGAAGCACACCAATCAAATTTGGCACTGCGTATATTAAGGGATAGTTCCAATTTTTTTTGCGCACTAATCAAAACTGCACTAATCAAGGGATTCCTGTATATACTTGCAATTTACTCATACATCCCTGGTATATATTTTTCAAAACTTTGCTTAATAACTAATACATTTATTATTTCAATTTTTATAGAAGAATAGTTTACACTTCATAAGATTATTATGCCAATTTCCTGTGTAGATTTGTTGGAAAATGATTTCCATTAACAACTACAGTGGGTGGCAATTCTCAATGTCTTATCTATTACCAATTTTACTGTAATATTTCTATAAATCTAAATCGTTAAAATTCCTTGATTGACATTCAGTGCAAATCTAAAACAGTGGAATCGATTCTGTCTAGAAAATTAGCGTATGTTTTATGTACAACAATGACTCTGACTTAACAAGAATATTAGTCATTCAATATCAATCAATATTAAATATCAATATTATTCAACTGATTCTTAATATAAGAATCATTATGGACAAAATTCAACTCCCTGAACTTTCGTTCTAAATTAATTAAATATAGGTAGGCCTCGATTAATGCGAATAATTGGTCCCACGAATTTCTCGCACTATTCGAAGTATTAACTGTATGTAAAATATGGTAATTGGTTCTTGCTTTGTGAGATTCCGGCCATTAGCTAACCTCACGATAAATAATTATAATACTAACTGTTTAAGAAATATTTATTTTAATATTTTACATCATTGTTCATCATCTAAATTAATAACTTACCAGGAATTGCGTCTCATACCATCATCAAACCAACCGCCAAATCGAAACCAAAATAAAAATCAATTTTTATCAATCAAAAATCTTTATGATAAAAGCTGAATAATAGTATTGTTAAATAGCTAACGGCAAAAAGCCCATCTTTCTGGTGTTTCACCCCTTCAAAGCCAAGTGACTGTTCTTGGACTGTTCCTTGTCCGGTTTTACTAACCGAAAATTAACATTAATTTTTTAATTGACATCATAAAAGTGGACGGACCTTTGTTAGTAAGACTTGTCTATGCTTACAACTCACATTAATCGAATATTTGCTCGCACTAACTGAAAAACGATATCATTTTTATAAGTCGCACTAATCGAATATCGCATTATTTGAATTCGCACTAATCGAGGACTATCTGTATTATTAATCTGAAAATTTTATTTAAAAAAATTCAATAGGACCCTATTAAGATTCTGAAACTCCAGATCTGAAACTAAAAGAAGTACAATAGTTTAAAAAATTGCAAAAATAGGTAAAAAATGTCATTTTTCTCTTCTCTGCAGACTTCACTATAGGTTGTACCGTTTTACCAATATCGACGAAATTTAGAATATAGGTTTTTCTTAAATTTCTTGAGATCCCCTGAAAATTTCAACATGTTCAGGTCAAAATAAAGGGAGAGTGGGGAACCATTTTTCATTACTTCTACACCGCTTTTGTCCAAATTTGAAATTAGGCATATGCTAGTTCAATTAAAATAATAATGAAAATTTTGGCGCAATTAGATTAAAATTTAAAGTTGTAGAAGAGGATCATTCTTCTTTAGAAACGTCCCTATAAGTCACATTGTTCAACCGATTTCGAACAAATTTGGGATATAAAAATGTT
>AYEL01069565.1:0-43108 GCA_000484575.1 Olivierus martensii
AATGAAAAATAAACTTCACTTCAAATACGGCAAGATTGATAACAGATCGTTTTTCATAGAAAGATCAGATGTAGTTGCCCATCGTCACAGATATTTACAACAGATACACCATTTTAGAGAAAAGCTAAGTAATTTTGTATATTTAGATGAGACTTGGGTAAACGAGAATCATTCTAAGCAAAAGCAATGGCATGATAATTTATCTGTTAAGGGTCGAAAATTACCTTTTGGGAAAGGTCGATGTCTTATCTTGTTACATGCAGGTGGTGAGGGTGGGTTTATACAAAATGCAAAATTATTATTCCGATCTGGCACTAACTCCAAAAATTATCATGATGAAATGGATGGAAATAATTTTAAACATTCCTAATAATTCTGTCATCATAATGGATAATGCACCTTATCATAGCATGTTGAAAGAAAAACTTCCAACATCAACATCTAGAAAAGCTGAAATGATAGAATGGCTCAATTGTCATGGAATTTCTTGCTCTCCGAATATGCTTAAACATGATTTATATGAAATACTGAAACAACATAAAAAAGAAAAACAAAGATATGTGGCTGATAAAATAGCATCTCAAAATGGATACAGCATTATCAGATTACCTCCTTACCACTGCGACTTAAATCTAATAGAACTAATTTGGGCACAATTTAAAGGAAGATATCAGAAGAGAAAACACAACTTTTAAACTCAAAAGATGTTGAAAAATTAACTGATTCAGCAATCATAAAGGTCTCACCAACAAATTGGCAGTTTAAAGTTCGAATTTTTAGTAACAGTATTTTGTTACAAAAATCTAAAATACATAAAAAAGAATACATTTATAATATATAAATAATGTAAATAATAATAAGTAAGCTCGAAAGATTTCATAAGAAGTTGCATTAGATCAAAATTTCTCTTATAAAATGCACATATATATTATGTTTTCTACGACAAAATTAACATATATTCTAGAATAAAATAACATTTTCTTTCTTTATAACTTCAGTTTTGCTATCGTAATTTAGTAACATATGGAACGAAATTTATGTTGGTTGTTTATAAATAAAAACAAGCAGTTCTGAAGAAGAAAATTTTCTGAACGTGTCCTTTATTTTTAAATTATTAAAAGATATGGAGTTAAAATCTGTCTTCAAAGCCTTCTTCAATGGCTATACATTGATTGTCGTGAAAATTTATCACACAGTTTCATTAAGGGAAACCAAAAAAGTTTGGACGACCGCTACTTTTAAATTGGATAAATCTACAGAGTTATTTAAATTCATTTAAAATTTCTCATTAATATCCTAATTATCCTGATAAATTTTATAAATTTCCGTCAAATAGTTTAAAAGTTATACGAGAGAAAAGCTTTTAACGCTGACATTTTTAAATAGTTGAAGTTAAATAGTTAATTGATACATCGAAAAAATCGTCTTTAATAACGTGACTATTTTGGTAAATTTCATAAAAATATAATGAACAGTTGAGAAGATAACAAGGAAAGTATTTCAGAAGTTAGAACGTCCTCCATTTTTAAATAGTGGAAGCGAGGTTAATGATGCTGCTTCAGGTTACTCTTAATGGTAGATAATTACTATCAAATTTCACGAAAAATATATTAATTCAAAAGTTATTAGTAATGACAGACACACAAACAGTCTCAATTTCCATCGGAAAGTAGGTTAAATTTTTTTTCATAGTTCATAATAAGATTTCTGTTTTAGCTCATTTATTTTTATATAATATTATAAATTATATAAAAGGATAATAAATCACGTAAAATCACGCCTGTTTTAAATCATATTTATAAAGTTAATGTATCGTTATGACTAAAATAAACGCGAATCATAGTAACTCCACATTTACTGCCATTTTACAGTACGTTAACACACGAGAAACATCTAAACATAAAATTTGTAAAGCAAATCACTTGGAGTATATAATAGGAGTAAAATTTAATTTGTTAGTTTACTTATCGAAGATGAATAACACTGAGAGCAAATATTTTATTTCATCGACGATTTAATCCAGATATTCTTGAGAAAATATTTAAATTTATACAAGCATAAAACTTCAGTAAAAAAAAACTTCATTTTTATTTTCTTAAAAATTTTTTATTTAAATGAAATATTAGCTCGTTTCTGAATAATGTGTGCTCTATAACCGAAATACATCATTTAAATTTTTAATAGAAGCGATTCTACTTTATCGTAGTTATAACTCATTGTATAGAACGTTGTTTCTGATAGAGACATAGTGGCCATGAATCCTTCAATATTTACATAAAATCGATAATAATAATAAGAAAAAAAACGTTGCTATTCATTACGAATGTTCGATAAATAATACATTAATGGTGATCGTGGCAGATATCATTTCGAGCATTTGAGCTATCAAAAATTGCTTTCGTTATCTGATAACTCTGTTTACAACTGGGACAAACAATCTTACTGAAAATTTACATATAAATATATACGTATACAAATATTCAAATTTAAAAAAATGATAAAAAAATATAATACAATTTTAAGTTATTTATTTATTTTTATGCAAAATGATAGGAAAAAAATAATCACAAAATTTATTTTTTTATATATTTTTACGATTTAATCAAATATGGCTTCTAAGACAGAAAACAATTCTAATAAATTTTATTTGTAGTTAAAAATATTTGAAATATTGATTTTTATAAAGATGTATAAAATGTATAAAATGCGCGTGATGAAGTTTGATAGGCATTATAGTAACAAAATTAGTAATGTGGTTAGAATCAATGGCGATAATCAGCCTTTCCAGGAAAAGTAATCTCAGACATTAATGATTGTATGCTATACTAGCAGTAAAGATCTAACGTTAGGTATACATTAAAAAAATTTGATTAATCAGACAATATATTCTGGCCTAAGTAATATATTAAAGGTCGAAAAAATATATTAAAAAAATTCTGACAGAAATAAAATTTTAAAATATTTATATGGCTAGTAACTGATATTCCACGTAGAGTTGCTTTTTTTTCTTGTAAAAAAATGCTTAAATTATAACTATATTATCATTTTATCTTGATTTCTACCAATTAAAAAGTAATTCAAGAAGCAAACTTTGTAAAAAAGACTCAAGTTTTGGGAATTGTTTCATTATTATCTAAAATATAAACGCAGTTGCTTTTTTTTCTTGTAAAAAAATGCTTAAATTATAACTATATAATCATTTTATCTTGATTTCTACCAATTAAAAAGTAATTCAAGAAGCAACTTTGTAAAAAAGACTCAAGTTTTGGGAATTGTTTCATTATTATCTAAAATATAAACGTATTAATAAAATTCGGACAGTCGCCATCTTGTAACGGGATCATTACGATTCCGCTACAAGATGGCGACTGTCCGAAATTTTATAAAGTAATAACTTTGATTCTATTTATCATAAATGAATGTTTTCTTCGTTTTAAAAATATATAATTTAAACAGTGATATAAAACTTTAATTAATTAATGAACAGTATGTGTATCATAATATAATGTTGTTTGTTGTCATGTATATGTACTTAAACATTGATCATTGCGTGACTTGCTATATCGAAACAGTAAATTGTAAATGGAACATTATTGGTTGTTATCATGTTAAATGCTCATTTATCAGTAATATAAAAAATAAAAAAATAATATTAGTTGCTTTTGTTTTTGTAGCGAAACTAGTAAACAAATTTTTATCTCAGTTCGTTTCAAAATTTTATACAGTTATATCTCATCTAGCGAAAATGTAATCGCTCTTTTAAATCAAGATTTAACTCAATAACGAATTGGAAACACAAAATGTTACAAATTCGTTCTAGTTGGAAATGGAAACGTGATTGTTTTTCTTTCTGTTTGCATCTTTAATATAAAGATCCAATTCAATACTTTTTCTCAACCAAATAATACGCTATTTTTATCTACTCAGAAGTAAATAGCGTAGAAGCTCTCTGGAAATAGCACAAAATATGATGCAGGTTAGTCCAATATATTTAGTTTTCTTTAAAATTTCAAATATTGCCGTTTGCACATTGATTTTGAAAGATTAGTTGTTCACCAATAAACAAGTATTCCTGTTTTATAAATTAAAGTTTTCGTTTATGAGAATAAATTATAACATATCTTCTATATAATTAATCAATCTTGCGTAACTTATAAGGAGCCAGAGAAAAATATTACCATTAATTGACAGCATGTTTCGACAATATTTAAATATCGTATGTGATGATTTTCATAAACATGTACGATTTAACATGTTTCTGAACCTTGGCTGACATTTCATGCCAAGAATTTTTACAGTAAAATTTTCTTAGTGTAATCATCATGCATTAAAAATTACGTGTGAGCTTGTTTGTCTTCTAGTTTTTAACAAAAACTAACTTTTATTTTAGTAGTCACTCCAATAATGGAGAAAAAGATGATATAATTGCCATCTTTTCCACCATAATGCTGAAACTGATGGATGTTCTAGTGGTATCGTTCTGGCATATCACCAGGAAGATAGTGATCGATTCCCTGTCGCTGATGGTATTCTCATCGGATCCACTGCGATGTAATCCGTTCTGCAGTGGCTCAAAGAAACTCCGAGAAGAAACCAACAAACTGTCACATTGAAACACTTATTCCAATATAAAAGTTCAATAAATTGTTTAAACATTCAACTTTTTGTCCGATTTTTTATTGTTTCTTTTGTTATTTGTTGCATTCGCTTGTAAAATGTGTATATAATAAATTTATTATTACGTATTTTTACAGAATATAAATATATTAATTTTCTATTACTATAATAAAGATATTCTACGGATTGTATGGACATGCATCAAAATTAAAGAAAGGTATGAAGTAATATACAGTTCTTTAGTGTTTCAAAGGGAATGTCCGGATTCAATTCTCATTAATAACTGAATCTAGCTTTATTCCTTTGATTGAATGTGTGAAAGTTTGTTCTGAAGAATGGAAGTATGGCATAGACAGATATATAGTTTCAGTGAAGGCTAACAGGTCCATTTATCCTGGACCCAGATCCAAAAGGACCCTAAAATGAAAGCGATTGAGTAAAATCTGGTTACTGAAAAGGAGTTTTTGTTTTATTGAATTTATTCGTATACTTTGATGTTTTTGAAGTGAATCCTTACATTTTATGATTGGCCTTGGCTCCATCTTACTTTTTTCAGGCCCCTCAGGCGTAAATACGTTTTATATACGTTTATTTAAGTGGAAGAGATAGAAATGTCTTTTAGAAAGGCTGATAACGCATTGGCTTGATATTTTTTATTGCACCTAAGTGACAATAAGAGTTAGAATTGTTTGTTCATCTTACACTACTAAAAAATGGACATAAGATAAGAAAATATTACTAAAGAACAACAAAATTAACAATTTTCACATATAATTTAAAAAATTTATTTCGTTTTGTATTTTTTAAACGATTATTTATTTTTTAAATAAAAATTTATGCTATCCGATTTAAAAATAGAATAAAACGAGCAAAAGCACAAAAAATATTTTAAAATAATAAAATAATTAATGCCATTTCTTTTCTCTTAGGGCATCAAGAGAAATTCATCAATGATACAAGTATATATCCGTAAAGTATCATATATTGAAAAGAATAGATCGCGAATTGATTTGTTTGCATCTATTGTATCGATAGTATCGACAAAAATGTAGATTGTTGAACGTATATCGACCGTGTCGACGTGATCAAAGCACTTAGGAGACATTTAGAAGATATATCCAGAAGTCCGTGAAGATCGACAAAGATACAATAAAAATTTAAATGAGAAATTTTCCGTCAATTTAAAAAACGATATCAAAAGAAAAGCGTGTCCCAAAACGTTCTGACACATGCAGAAATAATTTATATTGTGTAGAGCTAACAGACTTCCCTCTACATTCAACGACATGCAATTTTTATATATTAGCTACTAACAACATGCCATTTGCATATAAGCAACGACAAATTGCAGTTCACCTCAACAGAAATCAGTAATGTGAAAAATTGCATCTTTTATAAGTTACTGGAGTAACTTCGTTTCTAAAACTAATTTTTTCTCATAAAATAAAAAATTCTCGTATTTTAACACTTTAATTATTATTAATTTTTAATTCTGACACGTGTTCATGATTACAAGCAGAAATTTTTATATGTACGAACACACAAATATAGCCCTATAAGAACTTATGCAATAATTAAACGTCATATGATTTCTTCAGCAAAATCTATGATTTAATAAAAAATTTTCTATATAATTCCCGAATTATGCTGACTTGTGAGAAACTATTAAATCTATATATTGGCAAATGTTGTACTCATATATTCTGTATATTCTGATAAAATCTGTATAATAATATTTGTATATTGGAAAAATTAAATTTTATTGATATATAATAGCGCATTCGTCCATTTTTTTTAATAAGTAAGATCTTTATATTTTTCATATTTACAAATTGAACACTCATGTCGGATTCACAAACAGACGCATGTTTCTGCATGCATTCACAATCATCCCGTGTTTATCAATGATCTTTATATTTTTCATATTTACAAATTGAACACTCACGTCGGATTCACAAACAGACGCATGTTTCTGCATGCATTCACAATCATCCCGTGTTTATCAGACATTCTTCCAGTACATTCTTCAGATTCGTACAGCTCGTACAATTCATACGTCCCATGACATCTTTCATAACACTTCTTCATACCAGGCATTCTGTCATTCATATCACATATTCTTATCACTTTTCCATTTTCCATATTTCAATCTTTAAAAATGTCTTATTCAAAAGAAGATAGAAAAATTAATATAAATACAGTCTCCTTTTGATACATATATATTTTAAATAAAATAATTCCTAATTTAATAAAAGGGGGTCTATATTTATTATTTGAACCTAACAACCATTTACGTATAAAACCAAGCTTGAAGTAATCACTCTTCAACAGTTTACAGTAAAGTGAGAAATGAAAATTTATAAAATACAATAAAAAAGCAAGATAATTCAGCAAAATATGTTTGAGTGTTTTCAGCATTATCCCAATTTAACATGGCAAACAAATGCTTTTTTTTACTTATATTTGTTAAGCAAATTTGTATTAATAAGTCCGTACAGACCACTAGAATTTTCGTATTACTTCACATTTTATCTTAACTGATTTTAAAAGCAATAAAAAGGCATTTCATCCTTCCGTTCGAAATTATGACCAAATAAATATGTAAAAAAATCAGCTCAAAGTTTTAAATGAAGATTATACATTGATATTATTCTCTCTCAATTAATACTCTAGTGATAATAATTTGAAAAGAATGAAAAATGAAATCTTAACTCCTTGGAGCGAAATAAATAAGAAAGTAAGTGCGGAGTGTGGCGATGACGATATGATTCGGATTTTTCTATATACAGATTCAGATATTATTCAGATGCGTCTATATCATTCGAAAAGCATCGAAGAAAAAGCCTTTCTAGTCAACGTAGACTACATATCCGGCAGTAAACAAAATGTATTTGTGTCTAAAAATTCAATTTTGATACTGCAAATAATGGTATCACTATTGCAAGCCGATGTGAGAATCGAGTTAGGCGAAAACTTTTTGATACCGTGGTAAAATATCCTGTTGGAGAAACCAACAAAGTTTTATTCTTATTATAAGTTACAGAGGAGGAAAAAAAAAAGATTCAGTTCGTTTTCGAAAATGTACAAACAAACCGAATGGTGATAGTTTGAAAAATATCAAAAACACATAAATAATGCACAAATACAAAAGCAAACAGCGTATTAATTCAAATAATTTGAATAAATCCAAAGGAAAAAATACAGCAAAAATACAGAAAGGAAAAAATACGCAAAAATATAACAACTACTTAAAAAAATACTTAAAAAGAATGGTATAATTTGTTACAAATAAAATTTACAGTACTGTATTCATCAGTAATGAAAAATAAAAATGAATAGATAATAGAAACTAACAAGATATATTTTTAAAAATCTTTATTTGGTATACAAAAATAAACAAATTAATAAAATTAAGCATAAATTTCTAATGATATAGAAACCTGAAACATTAAATAAGAGAATATCTCAGAAGCGTGAATATCCGCTATTTTTAAATTGTTATACCTATATGTTAGATAATGCGGCATTGAGGCGACCTTTAATTGAATTTTGAATTATTGAATTTTATGAAAATTCACTAATTAGTTCAAAAGTTATTAGCGGGAACAGACAGTAACAGCATTGTGATCTCATAAGCCTCAGGAAAGAAGGCTAAAAATAATTATAAACAATAATAAGTTACAAATGAGTATCGAAGTATAAATCTCAGAATTTGATGAAATTTATAATCACAAACTAATTTAGAGATGCTAATGATTTCAAATATCAAGTTTATTTCTGCAGAAATTTTTTGCACAATATTTACATTGTTCCTGATTCAGTTTGGTTTGATTTGGTTTAGTAGCACAAGGGCCTCGTGGGCATTATTCCTCAGAGAACTATTATGCTCTCCGACGAACGACGCAAATATTGTGCAAAATAAATAAATGAATAATGAATGTTAGTAAAAATCAAAATGAATGATTGAAGAAATCTTGAATAATTTTATATATTTATCAAAAACAAAATTCGAATATTGTATTATTATTTGAGTAATAATTCAAATGTAATCTTTAATGTATTTAATAATTTATTTAGCTTTTAACAAATTACGTTTTATAATATTGATTTTAAAAATATAATTTTATTATTATTTTTAATATACACCATATCATTTCGATAATGTTTTAACAAATTCAGTTTTAATACTACATAATTTATTATATTCTATAAAAGAAATAATGCTTAGAAGGATGATAATGCAATGTTTAATTGCATATATTGGATTGATATCTCAATTAAAAGATAAAATTTATTTATGCCAAAATTTTTATTATATATGATTAATTTTTAATGATAATACATTGGAAAACAGTAAAAATTTGGACATAACAAGAATGATATCACGCAAAAATTTAAACATAAGAGTTAAGATTTTTAGACATAACTATGCAAACTTGGATTGCATTTCTCGTGGAATTATGTTAAAATTCGATTAAAATTTTACTATGAAACATAATAAACTATGAATATATTTTACTATGATCATAATACTACGCATTCTTCTGGTTTAATCTTTTATTATGTTTTCATTAGCCATCACAGAGTTAAAATATGTAACATAATAAATGTTACATATGTAAATGATAAATGATAATGTTAAATGATACAAACATAATAAACTATGAATATATTTTACTATGAGCATAATACTACGCATTCTTCTGGTTTAATCTTTTATTATGTTTTCATTAGCCATCACAGAAAATAATTTTCTAATTTTTGTAGGAGCGGATGTAGTTGCGAATTAGAGAGATTATAAAATATTTTAAAAATTTAATAATTTATTAATAAAACCTTATAAGTATATTAAAAATATTAAAAGTTCACTTGCCTTTAATCAGATTGCCGAAAGTAGTGTAAGTTTTCATCATTTTTTAATTATTTTTTTTTATAAAAACTGCTATAGTATTTATAAAATAGAAACAATTCTCCTAAAAGAACTTTTTTAATGAAGGGATAATGAACTATCAACAAAATAATAGCGAGAAGAAATGGTGTTTTTTTGCAAAAAATGAAGAAAATATATACTACTTTATCTATATGCTCTAGGACAGACATGGGCAAAGTTAGCCTCAAGAGTTTACCTATCCCGAGTGACTTAAAAAAAATGCAATCCAAAGAAACTTGAAAAACAAAATTTCTAAACAATGACAAACTTTTAAAAAAACTTAAATATAATTATTTTACCTTGTATCAGATTAATAAGCAGAGCAATTTTTCTGACATTATGTTATATCGAATAATCTTACAAATAAATTTATCACATACTAATATTTTTATTTATCGATTAAAAATATATTATTATTTTATAGGCCATAAGGAAAAAATTTAATAATGCTTAATTTGAATTTGGCAATGAAAAAAGATTTGACCATAACTGGTCTAGGAAATAAAACTTTATAGTTAGAATAATAAACCATTTTAATAATAGTTTAATTTAAAAAAATTATATTTATCTTCATAGGAAGGAAAAAATAAATACCATTAGATATTTTTTTAAAAATTTGACAATAATAATAATCATATTCATACGATATAATATGATAGAAATGAATTTATTATAAAAGTCTGTAAATTATTTAATGAAATCAGCTTAACTATAGTTATTTTGGCACGAATTTCGCTCCGTTCATTAATATTTATTAGATAGTTTTATTTGAGAAAAAATTCGCATTCTATGTAGTTATTTTCTAGCATCCATTTTAGTAAATAAAAATGATCTATCTTGATTCGTGTTATGATTAGATAGGATTTATGGTTCATTTAACCGTGCTTTCCGCCCGACTAGAACTTCCTCTCTCCATCAACTTTACTGGGAGATATAGAAAATTCATATATACCAGTACTATATTTATATGAAATGAACTGCATGGTATATAAAGTCCAAAACTTGTTGGTGTCTCTTCTACAATGACCGTCTGCAGAAAAGTTTTTTTACAGATGAAGTATATCTGAAATTATAAAAGAGATAATTTGAAAACTAAGGCCTATATATTGATGCGGTTCAATATAATCGTCAATAGGAGATTTCCAGAACTTGGTTTAAAAAAAAAGGATCCTATCTCTCAAAGGAATCCGTCTTTAAATATTATAATATGAAAAAAAGCAATAATTCTTCAACCAACTGCTGAAATAATGACTTTTTCTTCCCTTTCTGCTATTTTTTAATTAAAAAAAACAAATAACTTATTAGTCCTCTAAAGAAATTTTATGATTTTATATATATATTTTGAGACTAGTAATTACAGTGCTATCTTTTATTTATTCGAAACTTTTACTTAATCATAGATTTAAATCGTGATTTTTCCGCAAATAATCGCATCCCATATTAAAATTTTTAATCATTATAAACTCTTCGGGAACTATTATCACTTTTTAATGAAATTATTTCTTTGCTTTTCCCGTTTGAATGTACTTTTAAAACAATACCTCTTGAGAGATCTTCGTAAGTTTTAATGCAAATCTCTTAAAAGATTTCTGGAATAAAATATTTTATTTATTACTACTTCCTAACATGAATAAAAATAATCCTTAAAATTAAATTTATACTGGTTTTCAAAAATAAAAAAGTGTTCAATTAGAATTTTATTTAAAAATATATATATCGATATCTACCTGCTAATCGATTCTTGAAGACTGTTGGATTTGAAAATTTGCTAAAAGATCTATAATAATGTGCTTTACGAGATCTAATTTTTTTAATTGTATCAAATTTCAGAAATTAGTTGTATTTATAAGTACAGTAAAGAATTAACGTATTAATAAATCCTTTTAAACTCGTTTTAACAAGTCAAACAGTATAATTTTCATGTAAACTTTGAATTCCATCTCTGTCAACAATGTTATCGATCTACAGTATTCACTGGATTATTGCTGATCATTCAAAACTGCAGTTAAGCCAACAAATTTTTGGTTATCTTGGTTTTGGTGTATACACACACAGACGGTTTGAACCGAAGCCAAATCGCTTTGATAAAATACAACTAAACTTAGCATTACGTATCATTTAAAAAATAAAAAATAAAATCCAATTTTCTATAAAGCTTTTAGCCATTTATTACAATTCATTAATACTTAATTGAGTTTTATTTTTTATTAATTTCTACACGTAAATTAAATAATTGACGTAATTATCTTACGATTAATATCCGAAAAAAAGAGATAAACGAAACAATACTCAAGAAAAGCAAAAAATTTTAAATCTCGAGTGAACAGTATCATAAATCGTGCAAATAAAAAGTGATTACCAGATTTAATTAATTCAATAATACTTAAAACATAATGTAAAATCATAAAATTGCATCTTTAAAACAATTTTTTATGTTTTATTGAGTGTATAATTTATATAACACTAAAAACATAAAAGTAAACATAAAATTATTTTTGCACACCCTGATTGACCGTAAATCTTCATTCAATGATGCATAGAAATAACCCCTTTATAACTAATTTAATTACGATACCAGGCTATTATTATTATTATTATTTTCGTCATGATTTTTATATAAATGTACGTCAGATTATTTAAAGAATATTTTACTTTTATTAATGTACTGCTTCAAGATTTAAAATAATAATTAAATCTTAGAATATATATTTTTATTTTTCTCTTGTAAACAAAATATATATATATTCTTCTATATATACTCTATCTTTTTTCACACACGTCAAGTTTAGAACCATTTTTCTGGAAGACAGAGCCGAAACGAATCATGCCCAAAACGTATTTTCTCTAGAGAAAATTGTACCATTTACAATTTCGAAAATATCGTGTAAACAAAACCAAATATATATATACTTCGTTTTAAACCGATTAAAAATATAAAATTACAAAAACAAATTATAAATAACATTATGCAAATTTCCAAATTTTAATCGTAACTAATATAATCGAGTTACTAGATTAAATCGAGATAGGAGAATAAGAGAGAGAGAGAAAATTAGATTTTTATCTTTTCTCGATAACCGTATTTATTTTAACAGCTATATATGTTGTTATAGCAAATGTCCAATATCTAAAGCTAGGAATGCTTAGAAACCATAATAAAGTGCCGATAGTTACAACTACATGCGAAGATTTTTATCTCTGATGTATATATGAAACATTTCAAGTATCGATTTTTATCCAAATCGTAGGCAAACAAATGGAAATTTGTGATATAAACAAATGCTACACTCTTCATATAAGATATATGTGTATATAATAAATTCTTTTATTCTTGCGTTAAAAAAAAAAGGCACAATATTTGAAATTCCTTTTTATATTAAATATATGGCGTGTTGATAACAGTTATTCTGTCTTTCTTTCGGTGTAGTTGCGTCGTTTTTGTAATGAAATATGTCAAAATAGTATGCTATAGGCTACCAAGTAGGAGGAAATTCGTTTTTTGAATTCGGATTCTATTTATCCGGAGGCAATTTATTTATTCGTTTCCAACTCTTTCCAATTCTTATTTCTCAAAAGTGTCAAGCCTTCATTGTAAATGTGTCGCATCTCGCCATTTTTAGAAAGAAAAAACTTGCATGGGAAGTATTTAGAATTGCTAATGTAATTCTATAGTTAGACATGTAGATGGATGCCATTTTGACTTCATGTCAAACTCTCTTTTTAAAAATCGATTAGATATTTCGTAACATATGTGTTTTTTTTTAAATATTTAATTAAAATTAATTTTATATATATGCCGCCATGATGCAACCATCTGGCCACCTGCAATCTCCCTATCTAACTACTTACATGGATTTACGGAATACGTATATACCTTTTTTCTCGGATTATGTCAAATGTGGCAATTTACAACGTTTTCGTATTCTTATATCGACGAATATATATATTTCTAAAGACATTCCGATCATTTATTGTTGTTGAAATTATATGTACCGAATCGTTCGACGAAAAAAAGGTTCGCCATTAAGAAAAGAAACCACAAATTCGGAAAAATCGCCATTAAAAACGACAACACCATCAGCGACTGGTTCTGGTAATACATCGCCATTGAGACCAGAATCGGTAGAATCGTCATCGCCTAATTCCGGTAATATATCACCTGTAAGAACAGAAATGAGAGACGAATCGCCGCCAAAAACACCACCAGCAGCGGATGAACCTACTAGTACAACATTATTAATGACGCTGACACCAAAGAAAGTAAAATTTCCTATTAATTCTGTATCCGCTAAATTAGAAGCTGCAGGAATGTATGAGCTTGCTCCGGAAAGTTTACCGGAAATAACAGGATTTAGAAGATTGTTACATGTGGGAGAAGGACCGATATTTTCGGCTAAAACGAATCAATTATATAACAATGTAAGAAAAATGTACGAATATTTAAGAAAAAGAAGACCATTAGATATATTTGCGGAAGAGAATTTATATAACGCCTTCGATGTTCTTTTGGTTGGTTTGGTTTGTTGGGGTTTATTGGCGCAAGGGCCTCATAGGCCAAACTGCGCCAGACAGAGGGTAAAACAAGTAAAATAACAGTAAGTAGATAAATAAATACTCTTAAGGAATTATATGCAACAAAACGAACATAAAAAAATAAAATGAAAACAAACCGAAAAAATAACAAATGGTGTAAATAGCCAAAGATAATATTGTAAACGAGAATCAAAAGACAAATAATAAATATATAAGGTGCTGTAAACCATCATACAACAAATAAAACAACAATAAAGTAAAATAACAATTAAATATAATGTAAAACACAAATATCTGATAAAAAGGCAAAAACGCCGGTAGAATTAAAATCTTTGCCAATACGGGCTGTAAGATTAGAGCAAGATTGATTAAAGTGCTGTAAACGTTCGGCACTAAAATAGGAACATTGTGAAAATGTGCTTGATGGTAAGAAGACAGTGACAACTGTCACAAGTTGGTTGGGCTTCGCCCATTAAAAGATGCCTATGCGTGAGCCGGCTATGCCTGATGCGGAGTCTGGCAAGAACGACTTCCTGTTTCCTGTTCCTGCGATAGCAAGAATCCCATTGTTCGACCAAAGGCTTGATCTCATGTAGTTTGTTGTTAATCTGTCCATCCCACATACGCTGCCACATTTTCATTAACTTTTCTTTTATACCTTGTAAGGATCTAGAGAGAAAGGGGCAGAATTGAATAATTTTGAAAATTAAAAGTGAAAATTGAATCGAATTCCGTCCATACATACCTGATACTGAAACACGTCTAAGGTGGTTGGGGCCATGTCAAAAAGTGACCGTTGAAGCAACGGCGCGCATGCGCCGGATAGAAGAACGTTGAAAACCTTATAATTATTAAACAGAATTAACTTCATTTACAAGATATTAATATTTGTCTACATTAAAGTTAAATAAATAACTACGAAGATTGTTTAATATATTTTATTCTTATTTGAAGGTACAAGTTTATTATGCAAATTAGTCATCGTATAAAGAGCGACCGACAGGAGGAGCGCGGTGTGGTCTTCTCTGATTGTCTGAAGGTGTGGTTCACTATCGTCTCATCATTCCCTGTCCTGCGTCTGTGTTCGTCTATGTTCTTCGTCATTAAGTTAACAAAAGTCCTGGGTTACATTAACATCATTCGCACTGTGGACTAACCGTTGGAGTATTCGTCTTACTTGTGTAATCGACGAGGAAGCTGTTAAAAAGTATTCAACTTACAAGAATTGTCAGGAATTTGTTCATCGAGAAGACTGTCATCATTAACCATTTTCAAGGAAACTAACATAGTATTAGTAACTCTAATTGTTTGTAAGGTATTTACTTGTGTCACTAATAAAATTAAGTTATATTTTTATAATGGAGCATTTCTTGTTTAATATTTCCTCATTGACCCATTGGCTGGAAACAAACGACATAGTCGTCAGAATCGGCGCAGAACCAAGGGCGGACGGGGCGCGGTGCCCGAATCCTTACACCTGGCTTCAAATCAGAAAAAGGGACTTGACAATTGTGTGACTGCTGAAGGGCGGCTGACCGGAATGATTTTTAAATATAAAGCTGCTTTTTTCTATATTATAAGATTCTGCTTTACATATTTCTAGAAAATTAATGCGATATAACTGATCTATCGCTCTATACAGTTATAAGAATTTGAGCGGTGTTTAAATTTTCTCTTAGCAATTTTCTTAAATGATCATTAGAAACCGGTGCTTATATTTAGAATAGGTTTTCATTTTTACAGGGTATAAGTACTCATAACATCGATATTATACCTTAATAACGTTTTTGATAGGTTCCGATGTTAAAAGATAAACTTACGTGTGTTTAATTTTAATACACCAGGGAAATTACTAGGATGGAAAGAATATGTTTCTGAATACATCTAATCTTTATTATAGTGGAAGCTGATGGTTTCTGCTGTATGTACATAACTGCTACATATAGTAGCCTACTACATGCTTTTCCACCTTCAGAAAAGAGAAAATAAAACCATCAAAGAAAAAAATAATAATGATTTTTCTTTCTATATTTTAACATCAAACGACACATTTTTTTTCGGAATGATTTTTAGATATAAAGCTGCTTTTTTCTATATTATAAGATTCTGTTTTACATATTTCTAGAAAATTAATGCGATATAACTGATCTATCGCTCTATACAGTTATAAAGCTAATTTTTGTACAGTAAGTACATGTGAATAAAGCAGTAGAGCGCTAGACTATCGATACTTCTTTGTTGGAGAGATTTATAGTTATTTTGCACGTTTCTGACTTAAAGTGTAGAATATTTTGCCCCAAAAACAGAATTTTAATATTATTTTCCGTTTTTTTTTTTAAATACGAATAATTATTTTGCACGTTTCTGACTTAAAGTGTAGAATATTTTGCAGATAAAACAGAATTTTAATATTATTTTCCGTTTTTTTTTAAATACGAAAAAGTTATTCATACTTATTGTACTGTATAATTTATTTACGAAGAATTGTTCTATATAAAACTGTATCGAGTGTACGGCACATTAAAGCACTGAAGTACACTCGAGCCACTAATGCCATCTATCAGTATAGATAATATTTTTTCTACTACTCTGTATTTGTAGATAGTATTTTTTGTTTTTGAATAGGCAAAACAAGGATTGTTTGTGAAATACGATAACGCATGAAATTATTTGCAAGTTTTAATCGCCCGATATCAATGTTAAAAGCGCAGTATAATATTAAACTATTATATATATATATATATCAAAAAAAAATTTACGAGTTTGTTTATGGCTTCTAATCATCAGACTTTATACTAGAGAGAGAGACTATTTTTACCATAATACCCAGCTTAAGTTTGATCGTCAAAATTGATACGTGTGGCCGTTAACCGAAGAATGTTTAAAATATAAGTCTAATCGAAAAACTGAAGATTAAAAACCTCGAAAAAAATAATTTTTTTTTTCTAGTTTTCACTTCTTTTATTAACGCATTCCATTTTTTTATGATAGTTAAAGAACGACAATGGTTTCAGAATTACTATCGACTATTTAGCATGAAAATTATTCGGGGAAGTTTCCTAAGTAATAACTAAACTAGACCATAACTTTAAAGACTATAAATATCGTTAAACAACTATCCAGTTTTGATATAATTTTACCACAAACTAGCGATTTCCGATGAACAATCAACCATTATTTGTTAGCTATTAGTAGCATGTCAATCTAAAACTAATTTAAACGTCGCACATTGATCGGGCAAAATAACAATATGACCGTCTACACTACTACCTATAAAATTATAGAATATATTCTTATATTATTGACTTTATCGATAGAGAAATTTATAAAATGACTTTCACTTATCCAAAATCGATATGCAAAACGGGATTTACGATCGAAAAATGGCAGCATTTCGTTTCCGCGACTAGTATCGTATAATAACCGACATGACATCACGTATTGACGTCACACCTACGTGACGTCAGCTGCTCGAAATTGCCTGAGTAAAAGTTGGCAACGCTATTAGGACACAGTTCAAAACTCTGAACTGGATTAAAATGATATTCATCATCAGTAAAACGAATCACGTTCTAAAATATCATGATACCGCCTCAAGTTCTGGATTAAAAATAAAAAAATAAAAAATAGTTTCAAATCAAAGAAGTCACGTTGCGGCTTCTGGGTGAATCACACACGAAGCTCTTAAGATTTTTTACTCTTCTTCTTTATTATTATTATTTTTCTGAGAACATTTATGGTTTAATGTCAAAAAACTATCTAAAAAGTAACCTTTATATATAATTGAGTAAATAAATAGAATTTTTAAGGGAATTATTTGTTTAACCTCCAGAGATTTACTACACGTGTGGTTTACACTGTTTACATCATTATTTATTCTGTTTTAAATCTGTGTTATAGCATTTTCTATTCCTGCTATGTTCTAGTTTTAAATTTTTTAATATTCTAGAAATGGAGAATATAATTGGCCGTAACAAAAATGCCATAAATCTCTAAAAATAGCAAAAATAAAACATTGAAATATATACAGTATATAGTCGTATTATATTACGTCTATTTAAAGCAATTTTTGTCAAAAAATATGTAAGACTATTATAAATTTTCCAGAACAAAATCGTAAAATGTTTCCCTTTTCTCAACAGCATACTTATACGTTAAAAAAATGCTAAAACGGTGAAGTTACGTCTCAACGAATTCTTTACGGGTATAAAAATGATTCGAATTTTCTTTTTAAATATAGACCACAGATAATATTTGTAATAATATAAAAATTACTAAAATATATATATATATATATATTAGTTTTATTGATATTATAATGTGTAGTATATTTTTACGAAATTCCTGGAAGTGATAATTATGTTGTGATCAACAGTTTCATTAAGCATCTTGTTAACAGATTAACAATGTGATACCTACTGAATAAATACCTAAAATATAATTTAAATGTGTAACGAGTTATCACACAAATCCTAATTATAAGTTGTTAAAGCGGTAAATCGCTAAGAGCTAGAAGAAAAAAATACACACACACACATATATATATATATTTATTTATTTATTACAGAAAATTCATTTATTAAAATAATTCGGCGTATACTTATTACAAAACACATATATATATATATATTTATTTATTACAGAAAATTCATTTATTAAAATAATTCGGCGTATACTTATTACAAAAAGGTTTGTAGATCTTTGATAAATATATATTCAAAAAGAAAATAGTCTAATTGAAAATCAATATTTATGCAGATTTTCCATTGACCATAGATAAGAATATAACAAAGATGAATCCTTCTGAGGATTCTCTCTCTGGTAGATATGGTTGCGAGATATTGTGAATACTAACAGTATTACAAATATTATTGTAACATTGTTTGATCTATTTTTTTCCATGAGTATAAGGAATTGAATTAATATTATTCTATCCAATGTTGTGGTTTCTTTATCCTTTCTGTTTTCTTTTCTCTCAGAATGACCATTAATCTTAAATAATATAAACAATCGTTATTTTTCTTTTCTAAATTCTCTGATTGCATCATCAGCGATACTTTTTCTAATTAATGCAATTATGCTCGTGTTTGATATTTAATAAGTGAAATATTGTTTAGAAAACTTGATTGCTTTTTTATCTTTTCGATTCTAACATAAACATCGATAATAAAAAAAAAATAATAATAATTTTCTTGTTTTTCGAATCCTTGATAAAGTTGTTATAAATATAGAATATCAAAAACTTTGTTTCGCTTGCCTGTCATATTTTTAAATCTAAGTAAAAGCAAACAAAACTTTATTGAACATTTCATGCTTTGATAAATTTTTCCCCCTAAAGTAAAGAAAAAAAAGTATGAAAGAAATACCTTAACAAGCTTACACCATATCATGCATGCATCACATTATTCTTTGTTAAACCTTGAGTATCTCTCTTTCTTTATGAAATATGTCTAGTAAACAGCTTTCACCAGTGCTTACCTATCTAATATTATGAAAGGTAATGCCTAAAAGCATATTTTTACTTGTTTTTTTTTACTCTTGAATATTTTTCCCCTCTACTGTATATAATAATTTTCTTGTTACATGCAAAAATATGTCGAAACTCAAAAATAGAATTTGGGAAACTTTTAAGCATTAATGCATTATATTATTACTACTATAACAGAATATATTATCAATGGGAATATTTAAATGAAAATTTACTCGTTATTCGTTAAAAAATTGAGCTTTTTATCACTAAAATCTTCAAGGATTGGCGTGGACTAATATGCATATGCATCAGTCTGCTAAATACATGCTGACTGCAGTACTTAAAATCAGTTCTTATAACGAGTGTAACCAATCATTACTAGCTGCTAATACCTAATAATTAATAGCCGTTCACTAATCGCTAATCAAAACTAGGAATGTTTGAAGTTATAATTAATAATTAATTAATATTTTGCAGTTTTGGCATTTGATTTATATCGCTTAAGAATATCTAAGAGTCGGATCGAACTTGAGTAAATTATACTTCGACTAATATAAAAAAAAAATTTACGGGCATTTTAAAATTGTTTAATTTTAAATTTTAATAAAATTAAAATCATATTTAAAAGATTAAATCGAAAAATTTTATAAATTCTAATTTATAAAATTTTTTATAAATAAGAATTAAGGTATAGTATATCTTGTTAAATTATTACACTATCGTGCTATAACATTATTACAGTAAATTAACTTGATAAGATACGGGCTTGAGGATAATTCTCTTATAATGAGAGCTTCTTCCTGGATTATGGGATCACATTATAATTGGATTCTATTACTCAATCTGTGCACATCCCATTTCGATTTATGTTGTTATTCATTTGCGATATTTTGCTTCCAATTATGTAGTGTACAGTAAACATTATCATATTTCAAAATTTCCAGGAAAATTTTTCTTTGAAAATTTACTTTTTTTTTGTTGTTTATATAGCGAATAATTTGTCGTAAATCGATTTTTAAAGAGAAAAATCGATAATTGCGTAATAAATAAATATCGAACAAAAATAATTGAGATATAGCAATGCCAAAAATTTAACATGAATCGAAAGCAATATTTTTCTTTATTGACTTGCATTAATCTATAAGAGAACAATTAATTTTTATAAAATTAATAAAGGATCATCTCTAATTTCAGAATATAAATATATCTGCAAGAATGAAACGCTAAGTTTGTTTTAACGTTACCCAGAATACCATCGATTTTTAAAATTACGAATAGCATTTAAAAATGTTGCTTAGATTTAATTAATCGTTATTAAATTTTAATGCGATAACTTTCGGCTAGAATATTTCTATACACAAAACTTTAAAGTACGTTTCAGAAGCAGAAATTACAGAATTTTTAACGCAATACTTGCATACACAATTAAAGTTAGTGATTGGTATATATAAGCCAGATTTTTAATTATGATTTCTTTCCTGTGTATCGTAACTGTTATCGGATAAATATTTATTTTTAAAAAAAATTATATAATTTTGTCCACTTAAACACGTGTTATTTTTTATTTTTTATTAAAAAAAGCAGAAGTTTTGAAACCATAACGATTTGGCAAATTGACACCATGAAATTAGTACCATCTGGTATTGAGAGGAATGACGACATACGCGTGTTTTTAGTATATCTAACGTCTTCTATCACCTATACTTTACGTTATAGTTCCAAAAGATGTATGAACATTTAATCTAACGGACGTGTAATGCCTCTTTACACTTTGTCTGATGTATAAGTGGGTTGTAAAGTATCTGATCTCTGTCACGTTGTATTACGTCCATAACACATAATGGTCGAAAGAACATTGATTTAATGACACTTGCCTTAGCCGCATATTATATTTAACTGGTGTTACAAAGTTTAACATTTTAATGCCACTTTTTTCATCAGTTACACCCACGTATATACATCTGAATATACAATGATTATTAATCGTGAGTTAATCCACAAAAGATCAAGCAAACAAAACAAAAATTCTTATAAGCAAAAGGGAAAAATATTTAAAAAAAAAATCCCGAAAATAAAAGTAAATTACGGCTTGACAGTGGTTGTCAGCTTAAAAGTTTCGAATAATGTAAAAGGACAGGATAGCGACATTCCATTTTTATGTCCTTCTTAATTATTCAAGTAAGATGAAAAGTAATAAAAGTAAAGTAATATAAATATCGAGAGAATGATACAAAGTATAACAATGCCCATGACAGCAAAGAAAATAAATAAATTAAGAAAAAATTAAGAAATTAAGTTCAGCAACGACGATAGTCTCTCTAATCATGCAGAAAATCGATAAGCATCAAGTAAAAGTAATATAAAAGAAAATTTGCGCACACAGTGATTAATTAATAACTATAAAATTGGATGTAATTGCATATTTATCAGTGAGGAGAAATTTCATTCTGTAAAAAAAAAGAAAAAAAGAATTATCTGTAAACTCGAAAATAAATTCCTTAGATTTAAAAAAAGGGATTTAGCAATATATTACTGGGATAAAAAAAATATTACAGAATCAAAGTTGATGTCAGAAAATATCTTCATTGAAGGAAAAAAAACTATTAGAAGACTGCTTCAATTCATAGAAAGAGGATTAAAGTTTGAAAGCATTAGGCAAATTCATCGATGCCTATTATGAAGTTGGAATGACGATCGTGTCTCTGTTTTATAACAGAAAGATAGCAGAAAATTGCTTAAAAGCAGTTTCTGTTATCTTTCAAAAGTCAAAAATTCAAATTCCATTTTAAAAGCTATTAAAATCTAACAGCATAACGGAAATTAAGCCGATTTAAAAAGTATGTAAAAATTATATATATATACATATTTACCAAACATATATGTAATACTTTTATACACAAATATGCAGGCACCCAATACATATATATTATACTGAAATATATATGTCTGTATGTATGTATATATATATATATATATATACATGCATAAGCTAAGTTACATGTAAGCATTACTCTTCTTGAATAATGATTTAAACTTTGATATATATACATGCATATTTTGAAGGAGTGTATATATATATATGCATTAGTCACAAATGTGCGGAATTGGAAAAATATGACAGTTTTTTTCCCTGCTATTAAAATATGAATCAGGAATTTAGTGGGCGTTGTCCGTCAAGTGGTACGAAATCGTGACAAAATGTGTAGGAATTTCTACGAATTATTTAATAACAAACTCGAATTAGGGATTGGGTTTCGCTGATTTTACGACTCTTGAAATTTTTAAAGAATTCATTTCGATATAAATAAATCAAAGTAAAAATGACGAAGTTAAAAAATTAAAATATTATATGATATAAATTTTTTTCTGTTCGATAGATGAACATTTTTTTTTTTTACTTTCTTTGTATCGAATGAATGAATTCTTTACATTTTTTTACATTATGATAATTTTATGTTTGTTAAGTGATTTTACACGAAAGTGTTAAATAAAGTACAAGTAGTAAAAAGTCTACATTAGTTAATAGGCAATAATTTGACTTAACTTTTAAAATTGGACGAAAATTTTTTTTTCTCTTCTTTGACTTGCACTATAAAATTTTTTTTTCCTGTGTAGCCGTTCTGAAAGAGACCATTATCTTAAATCCTTTATCTCTAGAAGTTCTGTAATGTCAAAATATATCTTTTCTTTGCCTTAATTATTGCTGATTTGGTTTTTTTCACTGTAATAACTGGCAACGCCTTAATAGCTAATTGAGTTTACTTAAGAAGGCGAAATTTCTTTAAAATTTCTCACAATTGTGCGAGAGTCTGTACTAATAAATTTTCTATTGCATCTAACACGGAAAAAGCATTAAAGGTTGTCAGAAATTTTAAATATTTCAATAATTACCTCGAGAGAAAAAGAACATGTCGGCAGAAATTTTTGCAAATGTTAAAAAAAAGTCGTGCAAGAAATAATAATAATAAAAAAGTCCATATAAGCTGAGGGGATTATTCTGGATTTCTTCGTTCGTTTGATATCGAGTAAATGGAAAAAATGGAACTTTTAAAAACTATCCAGACGTGGCGAGAAGCAGAAAAATCGAATTTAAAAAGAAAACAAAATATTTTCTTTCATACACCTAGATAGAAGATATCAAGATATATATCAAAAACTGCGGATATAATATCTACTGACAACTGATGGTAAAACATGAGTCGAACTTTCAACACCGATATTATAGTTTAACCAAGATTTGGTATATATCATTATTAAGGTGTCTTGAACTGTAAAAAAAATGAAGAAGGTATCGATCGCCAGTTTTGTTTTAGCTCATGTTGCTGACTGTCCGTTCACCAAGCTAATTTATCATCTTTTTAATCATGGCTTTAAAGTGCCTGTTGTGCTACTTTCAATACCCACAAAATTTCCTCCTTTAAAAAACCCACTTTAATAAAAGAAATTTATCTAATAAAAATGATAAAACAATTGATAACTTCTTTCGAATTATATTATTTTGACTCAAATTTACGTAAGAAGAGAGAGAGAGAGAGAGAGAGATTTTATTCAATAATATAAATTTAGATAAAACCGCTACATTTGGAAAATTTCAAAATGTTTATTCTTTATCTAGAAAATAAATTAAATTTGATATATTTATTTAAACAAAAATTGTTCATAGTTGGTATACAAATCGAATAAATAATAGTACAAGAAAAACATCTAAATATAGATTTATATAACAAAATGGATGTATTTTTAATTTATATGCCTGTTTATAAAATTTTAAAACATGCATATCAATTTAAAAAGAAAAGAAGCATCTGAAATAAACGTTTGAGATTTATTTGTAAAAGATAAAATAAAAAAATAAATATGTATTCAAAATCTAAAGGAAAATAAATACAATAATTCGCTAGTATTTTAAAATAAATTATATTAAAACGATATTTGCCAAAGAAACATGCACACAGAAAACAATAAAATGTTTTTTTTTTAATATTGTTGGTAAATTTAATTTTAACTATTGAATCTGTAAATGCTATTATTTCCAATAATAAAGTCCTACACTCTCCAGCATAAAGCCCTATACTTTGCAATATTAAGCCCTGTTCTTTTCAGCATAAAGCCCTACACTCTCCAGCATAAAGCCCTACTCTTTCCAGCATAAAGCTCTACACTCTCCAGCATAAATCTCTTCTCTTTCCAGCATAAACATATTATTTCTATTATTAGCAATTTTGAAAAAAGTTATGAAAAACATTATGTTTATGAACGTTATTATTGTAAAATATGTTATGTTTACAATATGAATATCATACTTTAATTAAAACATTAAAAAACATTCATAATGAAAACATAAACTTTACTTCCGCATTACGAATGTTAAGCATATAATTTTCATATTTATGTGCCATTAGAATTATTAAAAAGAGAAAAGCATTACACAAGTTATTATACTACGAAAATAGTCCATGAAACGAAATATAACTGCATGTTGTATCTAAAGAAAAATTATAGGTTTTTAAAACTCTTCAAAACATTTCAAGTAGGTTGTTATATCAAAATTTTCATCGTGTTCAAATATAAAACGAATTCGAAATGGCAATATTCGTGAGTTATAATTATCTAGAAGATTTATTTTATATTATTTCTAACATGCAATGTCTCGTTTATTCGATTTATAGCAACAAGAGCAGAATATTCAGTCACTTCGCAAATTGTTTATTAAATTATTCATAATCCGAAGCTATAAAATGCAGATGTGGCTATTTTCCAGTTATCACAGTTCCAAAATTGAAGTTGACATGATATATATATATATATATAAATTTCATTAATTAGCGAATATATAGAAAAATATATTTTTTTAAAATATAATAAAGCTTATCTTTGCAGCAGTGTTTATAAAAATATTAACAAAATATTTAAGATTACCTAACTTTTTATGCTTTTTAATATATGATATGTAAACAAGCATATAACAAAAAATAATATAATTAATTACAAAACTGTTAAAAAGCCAAAAACAATTTTTTATTATAAAATTTTTTAAAGATTATCATTAAAACTTTGAAGTCTGAAAACTAGTTTTGAAGTTCTTTTCACTTAAAATTTTTTTTTTCTTTAAAAAAAGTAAAATGTAAACACGATTTTTTTAATTATTATTATTATTAATTATAAATCAAGTTTAAGAAAATTAAAATTTGATTTAAGAAATTTTTTAATTTTCTTTTGATCACTTCAAATTGAATCAATTCTTAATCTTTCCTTTTAATAATAACTTTTAATCAGATATAAAACTTCGTTTAATTAAATTTTTTTTTGTCAACGATGTATATACACACACATATATAACTTAAATAAAAATTTATATTGGAAATTTCTAAACAAGAAAGAGAAATTCGATAATTAAGAAGTAAAAAAAAGTTTGGTTTAATGTTATTCTTTGTTTTATATAGGAAAAAAATTGATTAACATGCGGTGGCAATTAGAATGGAAAAAATGAACTTCTATTGTTTTAGATTTAGCCAATTCAAAATCGATAGTTATCGATAAGATCCTTCAATGTTATGATTGATTAATACCGAATCTATTCTTTTAATACAATGAAAAGGTAATTTTTTGGGGGGAATTTTCTAATGAAACATGACAATGCATAGCGTAAAAAAACGTATTAAGAACCTTTAAATGCCATTCTATATCGCACAAAAAAAACATTTCAGGTAAACAATGAACTCAAAAATCTCTCATGTTTTGTGGTTACTTAGTTTTATAGCTTGGTTTTATCCGGGATTATACTTGCATACTTTTCGTTACTTGTACTAATTTATTGCTGCAGTGTATTTTAAGTAGCATATAACAAAGAAAAATGTTAAGAAATATTTTTCCCTTTATATTTCGCATGCATAAAGTAACTGTTTATCGATGATATAGTTTTATTTTCCAGAATATTAATAAATGTATAAAATATTTACACGAATTTCGCTACCTGGAAATTCGTTTGATGCACCCAAGATCAAACGTAGTACTACAGGTTATGGTTGACATATCAAACAGAATATAAAATGAAGCTGAATACTGTACTGAAATCATAAAACGCAATAAACAGCAATGAAACTTTTTCATATTTTATGAAAGAAATCCTTTCTTACACGTACTTTGTAATGAATAATAAATTATAAAAATATTTACATGCTAATGATTTGTATATTACTATCGTTTTCGGATTAAAATTTAAAAATTTGTGTTCATAAATATTAATTAAATCAGTATGAAGAGTAAATTTAATTATATAAAATTTATTTCTCTTATAATTTACTTTTTTTATGTATGTATTTTATTAAAGTCATAGGAAAATAAATCCACAAAAATTTTTTTGCTATGAAAGATGCAGTTCATTTCTTTACTAAAGCGTGTAAAAATTGTTAATTTACTGTGCAAATATTTGTGTATTATTTCTTTTATTTAACCTTTTTTTTTCAAAAAAAGAAGGTTTTGAAAATAATTCTCTCCGCTTACAAAATATTTCTTTCGAATGTTTTTAATAATAAACATAATTTTATCTATAATTATATTACATTTATAACCATTATTCTTTTCGTTTTAATCATTAATCAAACAGATCAAGAACCCAACATCGTAGCCCATACGAATTTTGTGTAATCATTCTTTGTTTAATTTTGATATAATCAATTTTTCAAGATAGCCGCCATGCCAAATAAAAATGAGCCGTTGGACACATCAAAATGTTAATATCTTCGAGTAATCATTAATCAAACAGATCAAGAACCCAACATCGTAGCACATACGAATTTTGTGTAATCATTCTTTGTTTAATTTTGATATAATCACCTTTTTGAAAAGGTGATTATATCAAAATTGATATAATCACCTTTGATAGCCGCCATGCCAAATAAAAATGAGCCGTTGGACACATCAAAATGTTAATATCCTCGAACTCCTCATTAAATTCATTTAAAATATAGTTTAAAGTAATATTTCATCAAAGTAACCTCACAAACATTTTGCTAATTTTAGAAATCTTAAAACTCTTCCATATTTTCTACGCTACTTTTTTGATTATTTCGAAGTTCTTACGTTATTCTGTTACAAGAGGTAGCATTAAAAGCTTTAAAAATAATAATGAAAATGAGCTACACAAGTTCTCTAACTTAAAAAATTATCATAATTAATCATATTATATACTATCAATAAAACTATTTGTTATTTTTCTGTAATGTATCAAGATCCGAAATTATGTTACGCTTGCATCAAACACGTCTTACAGTTTTTTACGGCTATAATTTAATAATTTTTATGTGCATGATATTCATACGCTTCGACAGATTCATAAATACTTCATTTATACGTAAAATTAAACAATTAATTTATCCAAAAACAATAAAGATGTTTATCAAGCGCAACTAAATTATCAGAGAAAATTAATGATAGTTAAAAAAAAATATATATACATAAAAATATTAAATTTCACTGTTAATAACGGATTCTGTTATTAATTTTTCTATTCAAATTTTATATTTTTAATTAAGAAATTTAATACTGTTGTTATCTTTTAAGTAACTCTTCGAAGAAAAACGTTAAAAATTATATAGACAAATCACAAAAAAAATGGTAATAAAAGAAAAGTTAAAATAATATTACAAAGTTAATTTAGTACTTTCATCGTTTTAAAATAAAGACGGCGGAATGAAAAAGACAAATCGACTTCTCAAGATATGAAGTGATTAATTTGAAAAGAGAAAATTACAAAAGAGAAAAGAGAAGGCATATCTTTTTACTGCAGACTCGAAACTGAATTGGAAAGATAAACCATTTATCAATAGACTAAGCCAAATATGTAGTCAGATGGTGTAGAGTTTTTATAGCAAATCGCATGTCTTGACTTACGGACATAAAAAAGGGCAAGTATTGGTGTACACTGTAACAAAAGGACCATGCTATAATTTTATAGCATTTGTGTTTTGTCGCAATACAGTGGTTTCTCGGAAGTAGAACAAATCTCTGACTGAAAATTGCCTTATGAAATTGCATAGCTGAAGATTTTTAAACGATTTTCATTATTAAATTTCTAATGGTGAAAAATATACCTAGCATACGATATCCTACCTTGATCTTCTATGGATACAGTTTATGTATATATTGCACAGTATTGCTTAGAAACTTGAATGAGGGCTCAATCTGTTATAATTTAAATGCAAACTTTTTGTGTGTTTTATAATATTTTTATGTTATTTTACCTTTTTTTTCATTCAAAGTTTAGTTATCGTCTTTAAAAAATAAATGACAGGAAAACTCGCAAAGTTTGATACGACTGCAGTTTTTCAAAATCACGACGAAACTAACAAAACGTGGAAGTTTTAAAATGCTTTTGAACATTTTCTACAACATTTAAAATTAATATATTAAAGAACGAGTTCTCTATTTTCTCATGAAGAATTTATAGAAAAATTCTGCAAAAATTTATGTTTTTATCGACTTAAGAAATTTGTTTAAGTTAATTAATTCGATAGAATTAAACCTTAAAAGATAATATTTTTAATAATGTAAAAAAAAATCAATAATATTTAGCTCAAGATACAAAAATTATGGGGAAAAATCGAGAGAAATATTTAAACAAAACTAATATTCCTCATGAAGAATTTATAGAAAAATTCTGCAAAAATTTGTTTTTATCGACTAAGAAATTTGTTTAAGTTAATTAATTCGATAGAATTAAATCTTAAAAGATAATATTTTTTAATAATGTAAAAAAATCAATAATATTTGCTCAAGATACAAAAATTATGGGGAAAAATCGAGAGAAATATTTAAACAAAACTAATATTTTCTCAGTAATTAAAAGTAGGATTAATTGCATGCAGTATAAATAATTGTCAGCTAGATAAAATTACATAAATAAAAAAAATTGTAAGCATTTTTATTTCTAGATATTTATTTATAGAATAAAGACTTCAATGTGGTCGATATTTTCTAAAACTGCTTTGGATTTAAGAGATTGTTTTTCATTGCAATTACTGTGCAGATCCTTGAACGGTTCACTACACGATTATTGCTTTAAACTTTAATATTTTGAAACTCTCTAAACTGTATCGATTCATAGAGTTCCGTTACCTGAATTGTCTACATTTTTGTTACAGCTGCAACCTACGATCGCTTTTATTGCTATACGTGTAGTATATAAGGTACAATCGCTTTTCTTTACTCAGTACAAGATTTTTTTTCATGTATTACCGTAACGCGATCTCTCTTATTGGATGACTAACTTAACATTTCCTATAAATAAAAAAAATTTAACAATAAATATATAGTTGAAAACTGTAATATAAAAATAACTAAAATAAAATTATATTAAAAAATATTAAAGTATGGTTAGAAATAAATTAACCGATGCCATTGTATAGATAAAAGTTGTATCTAAAATAATATTGGTTCGTGTAGACGTATAATAAAAATGATATTCTGCCAAAAAAATATCTATAGCTCTTCCATCAAATGTGAAAATATAATACATAATAGTTACTTACAATCGTCACATTATACAACAAACGGACAAACAAATTTTCACAGTATATGTGCAAGTAGTGTGAGTGCACAGTGCTACAGCTTAGTAGCAGATCATTGATGATGTTCTGGACCTTCTGGCGTCATTATTCTAGATTTTGATGGTGATTGATGACATTTCGTACATTTGGTACTCTTGGCAATCGGTTTTTGTTGACATTCTCCCGAAGATCCAAACCTACAACAAACGTGTTCCGCATCAACTTTATTTCCAAAACAGTTTTGCTTTTTTAGGTCATTTCCTTCCTCTAAGGAAACGAACCGAAAAAAGAAAATAAAAAAGTATATATGTATCGTGTCGCTTTAAGTTTTTATATAGAATTCATCCTACAAAAAAACATTCATTGACTTATACAGAAGTTTCTGTACGGTTTTAATTTTGGGTGAACCATGGCATGTATTCATTATACTGTAATATGACAGAATGAAACCGTACAGTCCGAGTTTATATTGATGATGGCTGCCATTATTGAAACATTGTTACCGAGAAAGAAGAAATATCACCTTGAGAGAGTAAACATCCGATCGTTATTATTACAGCATAAAAGGATGACTTAGATCTATTTACTTGTCTCCAACAGAAAAGTAATAAGTACGATCGATAGAGCATGGTGCAAATTCTGCAGAAATTTCGCACGCAAAACCACATAAAACTGTCTATTGTGGCACATTATCGATTGCTTAGCTTTGCATGTTTTTAAATTTCAGGAAATCGAAGTAATCTTTTATATTCGATATTGTAAACTCGATGTTTGCATATATACACGTGTGCCGAAATCTAAAAAACTCCTTAAGAGCATAAAATCCTTCAGAGCATTAAACATAAAATTTTTTAGAGAAACTTTTATGAAATTTTCATAATTATTGAATACGTATTATGAGTTTCGTGCATATTGCAATAAAATAATCATGTTTATCGCCTGCAATCCCAATAAGTTAGTGAACGAACAAAATAATCAATATATAACATGCAAAATCTCATTAAATCTTGACACGAGATTATGCAATAATATTAGATTATCTGTATATATATCTAATTTATCTCGAATGAATAATTATCTGTGATTTATTACAGATGATATTATTATGAATTCATTATTATCTGTCAATTAATTATTAACATATAACCGTTTTAAATGCGGATCTTATTTAATACTGAAAATAAAAAAAGGAAAAAAATTAAATATTTCATTTAAGGAAAATGTAAAGAAATTTAGACAGCATTTTTTTAAGCACTAACATTTTATTTCTTTGAATAATGTAGTAAAAGTGGAATCAACGAATTTTCTGCCAAGTTAGGTAAACTTTGTTATTTTTGGACCAAATAACACAATTACTGTTAGGTAGATAAATTGTCAGCAGCCACTATATTCTAAATAATTCGATTTTCTACTCTCTGATTGAAAATGTTAGAAGATACTTTAAGAAGCAAAGCTGGCATCAGAATAACTTTTTTCTTCTTCTTTACTGTTCCAATTAACTTGAAATAAAGAAAATATTTCAACTTTTCTACTTAAAATAATTAAATTTTTTTATTGTTAAAAACTTATGCCCCTTATTCATCAATTATCTATTGGTCTACATTAAGATTGGCTAATTCCATGTTTAAAACTTTCTAAATAATAAAGAAAACCTTAAAAATGCAATTAATTACTCATGTAATTATATAATTTTGTTTCAGCTATAAAATATTAATATTGCATATTATTAAATCAGTAGCCATAAATTTTATATTATTTTCGAATGCAAAAAAATTTGTTTTTTAGCAACACTAAGTCCATCAGAATAATTATTGACAAACGAGTTTATTGTAAATCAAGTAATATGTTGTTCCAGTATTACTTGTCTGAAAAATTAAATAAGTCTGCAAAGTTCACATTAAATAAGTCTGCAAAGTTCAAACTCAAGCTCTTTTTTCCCTCTCGTAATTGTTTCCATTGAAACTTATGAATAAACAAAGTATGAAAGTTTTTTCTAAAATATTTATAAGCTCTGACTTCCAAAATAAACTCATTTTCACCGTGTTTTGAAGTAATAATGAAAAATAAATAAATATATTTTTAGAATTAAATATACAAACTCAAGCTCTTTTTTTCCCTTTCGTAATTCTGTTTCCATTGAAACTTATGAATAAACAAAGTATGAAAGCTTAAGGATTTTAAAATTTAAATTTTAAAACAGTATATACATATACAGTATACCGTTCTTTATAATTTAAAATACTATAAAAATGTTAAATATAAAACTGTGAAAATTTAATATTAAGAAAGGAAAAAGAAGAAAAATGTGAAAAATAAAGAAAACTGTAAACATGTTTGTGAGTAATTATTTTCAAAACTAAGTTTAAAAAAAAAGTTTCTTCTAGTTTTGAACAACTTTTAATATTAAAAAAATAATAAAAAAATTTTTAAATAAGCTGCCAGTCATTGCATTCAAGCCAAATGTAACAAAAAAGTTTAAAAACATTGAGGAGAAAAAAAAAAAAACCATTCCTTACTCAGCAACCATAACACAAAATGTTGGGGACATCGAGTCTGCCTTTCTGATAAAAATCGTTCAAAACGAAAAATAAATATCTTCAATATTTTTTAATCTCTTAAAATTTATTGTAATATTTATAAGGAAATTTTAATCAATCAAGTAATATATTTTCAATCAAAAAATCTATTAAAATGTTTATTATTGAAGCATAAAATGTTTTTTAATAATTAAAGTATTATGATGGGAGATGAATATGTATTGGGGGAGGAAAAAGAATTTATCTATTTTATTCAAACATAAAATAAGACTGGCATAAAATATGACAAAGCACTAGAATAAAAGAATTTTTGTAAGAAGTGTCTACTACCAGTAAGTATTAAAATACTGTTATAAAAATGAATTGTTTTAGTTTAGTAACCAAGATATGCAGTATTATTATTCAATTGGTACTTGTAAATAGAGTGAGTCAATAGAATTTTCCTTATCGAATACCTGCAGACATGTTCAATAGCGTAAAAATTTGGCGCCTTACAACTCTGTATTGTCAAGTTCCTGTCTTCGGGATGATAT
This sequence comes from Olivierus martensii, assembly GCA_000484575.1. Classification (NCBI taxonomy): domain Eukaryota; kingdom Metazoa; phylum Arthropoda; class Arachnida; order Scorpiones; family Buthidae; genus Olivierus; species Olivierus martensii. The sequence goes on from AYEL01069565.1 coordinate 33,168, forward strand.
ATGCTTAAGCTGGAAGCTGCCAGTCATTGCATTCAAGCCAAATGTAACAAAAAAGTTTAAAAACATTGAGGAGAAAATAAAAAAAACCATTCCTTACTCAGCAACCATAACACAAAATGTTGGGGACATCGAGTCTGCTAAGGAAACTGTTTCTTTGACTTAGTTCTGTTTTTCTTCCGATATAGAAGTAATTTTTCCGTTTTGTCTTTCATTGTATTATATATTTTTGCAGTTATAAATCATTATTAAACTATGTACATGTGTTAATGTATCTAAAAAACTTTATTCGAGTTAAAAAAAAAGTACATACAAGTAAAGAAAAGTCTGCTAATTCAAATTCGAATACGTTCCAAAAATATAAAATATTTTCGTTGCAAACAAAATTTTTCGCAAAATAAATGATGAAAAGTAATTAATATTTTATCATCTAATTTTTAGCTTTCAAAATTACGCAGTTAATCTTAAGAAGTATTAAAAGTACGACTTCCATATTGAGAGCAAAAAAAAAAAAAAAAAAATGACTAATCTGACTGGTTCAGATAATCAAACATATGAGAAAAAAAAAAAAAAAAAAATATGATATTATTGTAATAAATTATTTATTTCGAAAAATGTAAAAACAAAAAAAGTTATAATTAAAATTCTTAAATTTACAAAAATGTTTCATAATAAAAATATGCGTGCTGTGCAAAGAAAATTCATTTAAAGGCAAGTGAATGTAACAGCTTGGATAAAAATAATTCTCGAAACGTATTCTTTAAAGAAGTCAAGAAGTTGATTTTTTATACACAAAAAAAAATAATATCAAATATTTTGTATTTAAAGAAATTTTGTTGTTTTGTATACCGAATAGACCGACATCAGCCAATTGATATGCAATTGATAAAAGTCAAGAAAAGTAATTTTAATATCTTCAATCTGCAATCATTGCAAATGTAAAAAATAAAAAAATCAGAAGTTTAGAATTTGTAACACAGTTGACATCATTTAACCAGCAAGCTCTTTTTCAACATACAGTTGATGGAACTACTGCATCGATGAACATCACTTTTTTTTCTTTACTTTTTCTGCTGCTCTATTTCGCTGTTCATAATCCATATACAAAAATTGATATTCTGCAATTTAAGGACTATTTACTATTTTTTATGATCAGAAATTGTACTTTATTTTTACGACTTAGACTGTTTTTAATATAAAAAAAAGAAAAAAAAAATGTTATATTTTAGCTTCATCCTGAAGATAATTTTAATTGATAACTTTTGACCGTAAAATTTTAATGAGTAACACATATTCATTCTATAATTTTTAATCTAGATATATAAAGTATATTATTTTGTTTTAATTTTTAGGAGTTTTATTGAAAATAATAATTATTTTTTCATTTTTTTAATGAGAGTTATATTATTAATATTATCTTTGTTTCATAAACTGAACTAGAGTAAATCTATGATAAACAAAGCAAATTTTAAAACTCTTCAACACAACTTTCTTTTATCTATTTTGATTTTTATAGAGTCGTTTAATTTGTGTTTTATGCCATTATTTCTGCTCGCACTACTATTTTTTTTAAGTTCTTGTAATACAAAATTCTTGCTTAAGAAACTTTATTTATCAAAAGATGGCTTAAGCATATTATTAAAACAAATATGAAAAAATCTTTAGATATTTTACTATCCACATATTACAAAAATACGATAAAAATCCTATAAAATTTACTAAAATCTATAAAAAAAAATCATTGCAGTAGTAAATATTTCAGAGCGCTCAACAGTCGGTAAGAAGATTACTATTAAATTGGCTATAAATTTTCTTTTAAATAAATTTTGTTTGATTTTTTTACGGTTAAAAGAAATCTATATAAAAAGATATTAAAATAATTTAACAATAAAAAAATATATAGAGAATTGTTTGGAAATCCAATAGGAGATACACAAATAGAAGTTTGATGAAAACAATAACATTAAAGCAATATAGTCTTTATTTTATTGTGGTTAGATAGGAAAACTTTATTTTTTTTCCAGGTTTACAGAATATACACAGAATTTGGTTGTTATTTTTTAACATTAAATAAAAAACAAAGGAAATTGAACACCAATTCAATTTCTTCTGTTACGTAAAGCAAATAATGTCAAATAGAGAAATCAAATAGTGTATGGGGAATCAAAGAGAAAACTGATTTTTCAGACAGGGATACAATGTTTGAAGAAACTATCATTGAGAGCGAGATAAATGACATGACAAAACGAACATCTTGCTGTTGTGGAAGTAAGTGGTTTCTGACAACTGGAAAGCTACAGACAAGATAACTTCAACGAACTGGAAGAAATTCCAGTTTTGAAGACTAGAGAGCTCTTATAATTCGACTTTTTTCGGCAAAATATTTCATCTTTTGACCTTTCTTCTATCGATCAATAAATCGATAAGTTTTTAACGATATAAATAAATATATATTAAATTGATAATTTAAAATAAACTTTTTTATTATAATTATCGGTTATATTTTTCTATCAATAGAAATATATAAATTGATATAAAAAAACAGTAAAAAAGAAGAAAAATTGATAAGATTTTTAGAAAAGTGTGCTTTCCCGATGGCGTGATAAATAGTTTTCCCGGAAGACCAGAACTTGCTGTTTTTCGGTTTTTGGCAGATAAGATCAAGTTAAATGGTTTTTGAATCATCCGGGAGTCAACTTTACCAAACACAAAGAGATTGGACTGATAGTATTTTGGAGTGGCTGCATGAAGCTGACTGCTCTGATTTTTTCTCTTTGGTGATTATCTCTCCAGTTTCCATTTGTATTATGTTCTAAATAAAAAGCATTAAATATATGGCGAAAAATTCGCAAAATATAATATTTTCAAAATCCATTCCGGATATTAGTAAGGAATTTTAAAACTTTTTAACTTAATTTTTTTATTCGTTTTTGTATTATCGCGGATGAATAATCGTAAGAGTTTTTTTGTTTTTAATCGCGATAAAGTGAATCTTGTTTGTTTTTTTCTTTATAAAATCATTTAAAATATAATTAGAAATAAGAGCATAAACTTTAAACAAAAAAGCAGTAAAGTAACAAAAAAAAAAAAACATAAATAAAAATGGAAATTAAAAAAAAATTATAGATTTATACAGTGTTTAAATAAGAAGTAGAAAATGGCTTTTAATCAAATTCAAAATATATACCATTCGATTTACGTTGTTTCCGAGTGAAAATAAAGAGAGGCAATCGATCAGACCTTATATATTTTCACTTGACATCAAATTTCCTGTCACGGCTGTACAACGAAGATAGTAAAGTCTTCATTAAAATCTGAAGCGTAATCCAAAAACGAAAATTCCATTTCCTTACGTCAACTTATAACAACAGAGAAGTTTCGACTGAGTCAACAAAACATTAAACTTTATAACAGACATTACGTCACTTCTGTGACATCTTCCACCGGGTTCGTTCTGTCTAAAAGGAGCAAATTATTCCTCAATAATTTCCTTTATTCGATCGTATTCGGAATCGAATTCCATTTAACGTTATTATACATACATATATATATATATATATATATATATGTAATGTAGATGAATAAATATAATAATGATTTAGTTCGAAATCTGCTAGCATTAGATGACATTTAAAATTAATATGTTTGTGATTAATTGTTTCAATAAATAATTACATAAACCCCAACCGAAATATTAATTTATGCAATAATTAAAAGTTAACGTAACGAGTTCTGAAGTTGGAGGAAATTTTGTTCGCTTATTAATAAAAAAATACAAAAATAAAAGGTAATATTTCATCCAAGTAATTATAAACATTATTATATTAAAAGATTTGTTACTTTCGAGGTATTTCTTTTATAGAAATTTATTGCGTGCGAAGGAATTCTTTTGTGAGTAAAGCTCTCACGTCGAGCTCAATCAGCACTTGCAACATGCGTAGAAATGCTGATAATGGAATCTGCCTCCAATGCTTACTGCTAATTCATCAAAAAATATCCGAAGGTAGTCGGAAGGCAGAAGCATTAGTATACATTGATAGCAATACATTATAAAAAATGTTTTAAAATTAATGTACTTCATTTTTTTATAATGAAATTAATACCATTTTCTATGGTTTGAAGAAAACTTTTAAGTAAAACCTTATATAAACAAAATATTATGAACATTAATGTTGTACCGTAAAAAATAACATTCGAAAACATTTCTTTGTTATCTATTGCCACTGATGTAGTTTATCTGAGTGTAGAAGTCTTAGATAAACTAATCTTGATTGATTAGGATCCAGTGCGACACGACTATGGACACGGTTCGACCATTTCTAGAAGGGTAATTAATTTAGCTTCGTGTGTAGTAGCTATTAGCAAAATGTTTCCCTTATTCGTAGGCAAAACAAGATTTATTTCTTATTCTAGGCTTTTTATGTAAGACAGAAGAAAGCATCTTCTTGCAGGAATTCCTGTTGGAAAACATTAATTGGCCATAAGATCTCATTCGTTTGATTTAAAATGAACTTTTACTCAGTCACTAATAATGCAAAATGTAATTACTTTTATACTGATTAAATTAAACTAAAATAGAGAATTAATTAATTATTCCAGTAGAGAATGTTTTTATAACAAAAATGAACGTTTCTATTAATATATTAATAAATTACAATATGTTTCACTTAACAAAGTGAAACCGTTGTCACCTTCATTTTAAAAAGTGAAAATGTAATCAGTTTCATTTAAAAATGCACTGTACTGTAGTCTGCTTTATTTTAAAAAGTAAAAATGTAATTTACATTTTCATTTTTTTGTGTTTTTTTCTGAAATAGTCTATTTCATTTTAAAACATGAAACGTAAATCAAATCAATTTCACTTAATAAAATATAATTAATCAATTTACGTTTTGACGTTTTAAAATGAAACTGATTCATTATAAAATAATAAAATGCAAACTGACTGCATTTTATATTTTATAATGAATCAGTTTCATTTTAAAACATCAAAATGTAAACTGATTACTTACTGACTGCATTTTATTTTTTATAATGAAACTGATTACATATTGACATTTTTAAATGAATCAGTTTCATTATAAAAAAATAAAAATATAATCAGTTTCATTTTAAAAAGTAAAAAATGTTGCATGTTTCATTTAAAAAATGAAAATTAATTTTGTTTCACACAGAAAAGTATTATGTAGTTGTTTCATTTAAAAAAATGAAATAATATTTCTATTTCACATAAAATGGTCAAATATGATATATTTATTTTAGTTTTACTGATAATCGAATACTGTGCTCATTATCGATTTCTATTGATCGAAAATTTAGTTGTAATTGATGTTCACATGCAAGATACGTTCTGATATATCTCGAATTTCTAAACGGGTTATTCATTTAGAAGTTGATAAATTGACAAATACAGTTAGACGATTGGCTTCCATTAATCATTTATAAAGTCCTTATTCAAAAATACATTTGTACTATTAAATAATTGCGTAAATAAGAGTGATACGGCCTGAACGATTTTTAAAAACAGTCCGAGTCACTTCTATCAGAATGAAACTTGATAAATTACACGAGGAATATGACATTATGAATTATTCTTCGAAAATGCAATTTTCTATCTCATTTTTAAAAATGACAAATTGAAGAATTTGTTTTTCTAACTCTTAAAATTTTTCTTTAATAAAAAAAAGAAATTTTAAATTTTAGTGACGTAGCATGAATTTTAAAGCTTTAATAGTTATAGAATCATTTATTTTTCTGCAAAATTCGATTTTGAATTATTTCTTAGTGCATATGCTATACAGTGCTACACTTATAGATACATAAAATGCATACCATCATGAATACTGACTAGTAAAGATAAATTTATAAAATTGAATTTTTAGCAATAAAGTGAAAAATTTTTGATTGGAGTAAAAATAAATAAACGTTTTATGCCTTTCAGTCGAGTAAGTCAGTAGTATATGGAACCGATAAAAGCAATGTTTAAATCAATGCCTTTTCATTTTATAAAAATTTCTATTTTCTGATATTGTAGATTTTCATAAAAATAAATGTAAACTTTTCGAATTCACTTTGCTTTAACTATAGAACAGAAAAATTTTGATTATACAGAAAAAGATGATAAATAAATAATAGAAAATTAATTCTATCATCTTCATATCAATTTTCTAAGTTTGATAGTTTAATTTCAACGGTGTATTTGTAGTTTAAATTTTAATGCTTATAGAATGAAACTTTATGCTTATGGAATGAAACTTAATTACTTTTCTTCAGGAGCACTGCATGTCCTCAGTTGTCAAAATAATAGCCATCCCCTATAGCATAATAACATCCATTAAAATTAAAAGAGAATATCTACATCCAAGCAGAATTAAAACTTTAATTAAATGAGAGAAGAGCCAATCCATAACATACTCATCTACTCAAATACGTTTTAAATATAATTTCTGATGCACAAAAATTTATTAAGATAAATTTATTACATACTATTTCCTCTATTAATTAATATCGAGATCTAGAATAATCTTATAAGACAAGTGGCAAAACCAATTAATTATCTTGAAATACATTAAAGGCTTTAATAGTTTACATAAGATTTTTAAAATATTAATGCTAACACGGTATTTACGAGATTTTAGGTATCATTACGAGATTATATAATTATATAAATAAATTTAAACTTGTGTATTAAAATCTATATTGATTTTAGTTTTTATTCTACAACAACCTGTGGCACATCGTACGTTTTTAATGGAAAATTTGGATAAAATTAAATCTCATTATGTCGCGAAAGATATTTCTAAAGCATTTTATCCAACAATTACAAAAATTATATAACGCGAAATAAGAGATAACAGAATAAATTGACTGCAAACATACATAAAAATATATATAAATTATATGGTGAAAGTAGTTAATTGAGATTTATTTCCTATAATAAATTAATAATATATATTCTCAAGAGTCAATTTTTTCTTATATTATTCAATAGATATATCAGTGATACTTTTTGTTATTCAGATGCGCAATCCATATCTATAATATACATTATGTGTAATGTAGATTATAGATGTATTTATCGTGTATAGACTATTTTATCATAATTTAAATAACGATAAAATAAGCTGTCTGTTTTAAAAATATAAAAAAAATTAGAGAATACATATATAAACATTGAAAAATAATAAAATAAAACTAATGTTGTATAATAAATATTTAGGAATTTATATAGATGATATATTATAGGACAATTTATATCAATAATTTAAATCGATAAATTGTAACGGCAATAGTTGTACTAAATAAAAACTCATTAATAGAGAAAAATACAGTAAAAAACAATACTTTACTTATCTACGATTAGAAATACTGATATAATTATAAAATAACTAAATATATATTATTCAATAAAAGTTATAGAACAAAATCAGTAACTAACAATTATAAACAAATGTATATTTATTATATATCAATAGTAAAATTAAAAATTTATATAAAATATAGCTTTACAAACAAAAATAATACTTTTTAGAATTATGTGAAGGACACAAACAGTCCTGGTAATAAAAAAAAAAAATTTTTAAATAGAAACATTCTGAAACTGATAATCTATATATCGATAAAAAAAATTAGGACTCAAATAAAAAGAATAAATAATTAAGATTAATGATAAGTATGTAAAAATAAAAATATGTTTTTTATACTTATTAATTTTTTGTAATTTTTTTTTCTTTGACTTATTAACCTTTCAACAACTGTTAGTTTGCTATTGTTGTTATTCAGGAAACATGAAAATTGATAATTTCACAAAAGATTTCTTCCTTTTATACTTTAATATTGAAATCAAAAATAATAGATTATTATTATATTGTACAAATGATTTTATTGTATTGTATTAGAAAAATTTATATTAAATTAAAAACACTAATCATTTGTTTTTATTGTTCGTGCGAAATTTTTAATTTATTGTTTTATATAGTAAGTCTCTTCTAATGTTTTATACAGATTAGAGTCAGAATATTTAACTTATAATTGTATCTCACTTTTATCTCTTGATTACAGAGAGATAAAAATTAAATCGCAACTTAATAATAGCACTAGCAGTGATAACAATAGTAATCGATTGTACTTATAGCGATTTAATCGTTACAAGTTAAGTACAATCGCTAGATTTAACTGGCATGATGGCTGCATAGAAGTGTTAGACTTCATCTACAGTAGAGCAATGTTTCCCATTTGGTGGTCCGCGGACCCAAGGGTCCATAGAATCAATTCAGGGAGTCCGTGGCATTATTTACATAGAAACCTCAACATTTTAAACGCACTTTTCTACTCGCTATCTCTCAACTACAACTATTATACAGATCCTAAAACTTTTAAAAAAGTAGGGAGTCCGTAGCTTATCTTTAAAAAGGGGAGTCTACAGCTCTTAGCTAATTGGGAATCGCTGATCTAGAGCAGTGCTTCTCAAACTTTTTCATTTGGCGACTCCTTTCACCCGAGAAAATATTTTCGCGATCCTGGGAATAGAGGTATGTAAACTAGGAATACGAATTAAAACATTTGCTAAAATTTCTGCGACCCCCAAATTCAGTTACGCGACCCCATATAAGGTCGCGACCCACACTTTGAGAAGCACTGATCTAGAGCATCCGGGATTGATTCCGGATTTCACATTTAAAATTTTTCAGATCTAGTTTTTGATCCTCTCAAATCGCAACCTCATTATATATTGAGGTAAATCCGTTACTGGGATTTCGAATGGACAACACTACATATCTCTCATGAAATTTGGTTGAATAATTCATCCAATAAACTTACTAGATTTAAATTGTACTTATTGAAAAAAATAGAAATTTTTCCTTCAATATCTTACAATATGAACGCTATTTTTAAAAAAGGAATAAACCATTAAAAGTTGAAATTTTCCTTCTGGAACGGAAATTTGCAACTTAAGTTCGATTATTTTATTTCTGAAACAAATAATTGTAGACATAACGAAGAAAGAGATGAACTATTTCCCACTTATCAAGCAAACTTTCTTTGAACGTGACTATAAATTATGGTTCAGAATATTTAACGCTATTATTAATTTTTAAAAATTTATACAAAATTCATAATTCAAATATAGAATATTGTATGAAGATTTTCATAAATAAATTTTTATTTCTTTCATCTACCAAACATCCCAATGCCAAACCTAATTTATCAGCTTTTATTTTTATAGAAATTCAAACCACATTTCCTTCTTATACCAAATACTCTTACCATCAACAAATTCTTGCAAATATTCTTTGGCATCATTTAATCTTATCAAAAAATATTTCTGTACATTACTTATTTGCCAACACGAATTTTCGATGTAAATTCTCATGCAGTTTCATCTAAAAAATTTTCAATCAAGATTTTTTGGAAGTCTCTCTCTCTTCCCCCTCTCCAGAGAGAACTCTGCTATTTAGTATCGCATTCTTGACAGTTATAATCTATTTAATAAATGCTCTGCTCTGTAAAATCTCACCAAAAAACTAAATATAAGATATATTTTCGAACTTTCTATGTATTTCAATAATATTTAAATTCAAAATTAACTTGAATGCTTTTTCTTTGCTCTTTTTTTTTACAATATTTATTTCCATCGCATGTAAATTCTATCACCAAATCTGACATATTGCTATTAACTTCCTAAAATTTCCATTTAAATTATTTTAACCTCAAATGTAGTAATCAATACAGTCATAATAATGCATATTTTGTGTCACAGATAATTGTTCCTATTTATATATTTATCTTTTCGTTAAATTTTAATATCATATTTTTTGTATCTCTTATTCATAGTTTAACCACTATTGAATAGCACAAATAAGTAAATATTATAAATAAGAAAAAATAATATTTTTAATTAAATTTATTCAATAAAAGCATATCAAATTTTATTTAATTATTAT